>JACEIK010014077.1:0-22873 GCA_018107945.1 Datura stramonium
GGCGCTTGTCCGATCTTTCCCCGGGCCTTTTTCTAGCATGTATGGCATTCTAAAACTCTTAACCAACATGCGAATAGGCCATATACATGTCAAGAATTTATGGGGTGTAACAATATAGTCTTTAATAAAGGACAAATAGTTGAGGTAATATTAGTGGATTTAGATTAAACATAATTAAGCTCTACATCATATCTTCAATTAAGAGTCATTGTTGTAAAATAAAGCTCAAAACAACAATGTAAAGAAATAATATAAAGAACAAGAGAAACAATAAGATAGAACAATATAAGATAACTTTCTTCTTTCAAGTGTGTTTTTCAAAGGTAAAGAACATCTCAATTTATACGATGAGAAGTCACCCAAAGGTTACAAATATTAAATAATGCATTAACATGATACACGTATGTTGAAGAGTTCATTGTATGAAACATCCACACAATTCAATGGATTCATATTAAATGGACAGCCACAATTCATTGTATTCATAGCACTTCCCCTTGGATGTCCATAGATAATGTGTCTCATTAAAACCTTCCTAGAAAAAAACTCTGTGGGAAAAAGTCTCAGTGAAGAAAAAAGAGTACACATATCTTGTAGTATGCATTATTTGTTGCCTCGTTAAAAACCTTGCCAGGAAAACTCATTAGGACAAAACCTAGGCCAAGGGAAAAAGAGTGCAGCGCATACTTTACTCTCCCTGATGTAAAACTCATATAATATCTAGGAGACGACACATCTCAATCTTGTATACAAGTGTTTCAAATGTTGAGGTTGGTAATTCTTTAGTGAATAGATCCGCCAAATTATCAACCGAGTGAATTTGTTGAACATCTATTTCACCTTTCTTCTCAAGATCATGAGTAAAGAAGAATTTTGATGAAATGTGTTTTGTTCTGTCTCCTTTAATGTATCCTCCCTTCAATTGAGCTGTACATGCAGCATTATCTTCATACAATTTAGTTGGAATATTCTTTTTCAAAGAAAAATCACACATTTCCTGAATATGTTGAGTCATTGACCTCAACCAAACACACTCCCGACTTGCTTTATGAATGACTATTATTTCCGCATGATTTGAAGAAGTGGCAGCTATTGTTTGCTTCATTGAACGTCAAGATATAGTTGTGCCTCCATATGTAAACAAATAGCCCTTATGAGACCGAGCTTTATGTGGATCAAACAAATATCCTGCATCAGCATAATCAATCATTTCTGACTTGGATTCATTAGAATAAAATAATCTCATGTCAATAATTCCTCGAAGATATCTGAATATATATTTAACACTATTCCAATGTCTTCTTGTTGGAGAGGAGTTGAATCTTGCCAATAAACTTACTGCAAAATAAATATCTGATCGGGTATAATTGGCCAGATACATTAGTGCCCCAACTAAGATATGAAGTTTCATCACCAAGAAGTTTTTCATCATTTTCTCAAGGTCGAAATGGATCTTTATTTATGTCTAGCGATCTCACAACCATTGGGATACTCAACAGATGTGATTTATCCATATAAAATCGCTTTAAGACCTTTTCAGTGTATGTTGATTGATGGACAAATACTCCATTTGTTAAATGCTCTATTTGTAGGCCAAGGCAAAATTTTATCTAATCAAGATCTTTCATTTCAAATTCTTTCTTCAAACACTCAACAACTTTTAAAAGCTCTTTAGGAGTGCCCATGATGTTCAAATCATCGACATACACAATTATTATAACAAACTCAGATTCAGACCTTCTTATAAAAACACAAGGACAAATAAGGTCATTTTTGTACTCTTCCTTTAGCAAATATTTGCTAAGATGATTGTACCACATCCGCCCTGATTGTTTCAATCCGTATAAGAATTTCTGAAGATTTATTGAACAAGTTTCTTGTGAACTTTTGTATGCTTTAGAAATTTTCATAAAAATATCGTGGTCCAATGAGCCATATAAATAGGCTGTGACAACTTCGATTAGCCGCATTTCAAGTTTTTTATAAACTGCCAGATTTATTATATACCTGAAGGTAATTGCATCCACCACATAAGAATATGTCTTCATATAATCAATGCCAGGCCTTTACAAAAATCCTTGTGCCGCAAGTCGTGCTTTATATCTTACGACTTCACCTTTTTCATTTCGTTTTTGCACAAAAATCCATTTATATCCCATTGGCTTAACACCTTCAGGTGTTCGGACTATTGGTCCAAAAACTTCATGTTTTTCAAGTGAAGTCAATTCCACTTGAATTGCGTCCTTCCAATTTGGTCAATTTCTCTATCTACATTCATCGATAAATTTTGGTTCAAAATTCTCATCTTGTTGCATTATTTCAACAACAACATTATAAGCAACAATATTGTCAACAACAATATCATTTTGGTTCCACTTTTTTCTCATGGAGACATAACTTATTGAGATTTCTTCATTCTCATTATTTTATGGTATTTGGACCTCTTTATTGGTCTTATCATTTGTTATGTCTCGAGTCTCTTCTTGAACAATCGCCTCTATATTATGATCATTTATTTTTTTTCTTTTTCGAGGATTTCTATCCTTGGAACCGATTTTCCTACCACGTTTCAGATGTGGTTTAGATTCATTTGCATGAATAATTTGTCCTATCGGGACATCAACTCAAACTGAAATATTTGTAGCTGGAATATAAGATTTAGTAACCTTTGGAAGGTTAATAAATGCATCTGGCAGTTGATTTGAAATATTTTGCAAATAAATCATCTTTTGAACCTCTTGTTCACATTAATTTGTCTGAGAATCTAAGTGAGATAATGATAATGCATTTCAATCTATCTCCTTTTCTAACTGCTTATTTTCTCCCCATAATGTTGGGTATGTTGATTCATCAAACTGACAATCAGCAAATCTTGCCGTAAATAAATCTCTAGTCATCGGTTCCAAATATTTTATAATAGAAGGAGATTCATACCCAATATATATCCCCAACCTTCTTTAGGGACCCATCTTTGTGCGTTGTGGTGGAGCAATTGGAACATATACCGCACATCCAAAAATTCTAAGGTAGAAAATATTTGGCTCCTGGCCAAAAGCAAACTGCAATGGGGAGAATTCATGATAACTTGTAGGCCTTATACGCACAAGTGCTGCTGCATGCAAAATGACATGCCCTCATACTGAAACAAGCAATTTTGTCCACATTAGCAATGGTCTAGCTATCAATTTGTAGGCGTTTAATCAATGATTTTGCTAGACCATTTTAAGTATGAACATGAGCGATCGAATGTTCAACGGTTATTCCAGTGGACATACAATAATCATTAAAGGCCTGAGATGTAAACTCACCAGCATTATCAAGACGTATTGTCTTTATTGCATAATCTGGAAATTATGCTTTTAACCTTATTATTTGAGGCCAACAATCTACTTAAAAGCCATGTTGAGTTGATAATAAGCACACGTGTGACCATTTAGTAGAATGCATCTATCAAGACCATATAATACTTTAAATGGTCCACATAGAGGATGAATTGGCGCATATATATAATTTGTATACGTTCTAGGAAATCAGGGGATTGAGTCCCAACCTTAGTTGTTGATGGTTTTAATAACCAACTTTCCTTGAGAACAAAGGACATAAGAGAATTCCTTTGATTGAAGAATCTTTTGGTTCTTTATAAGGTGCCCATGTGAATTCTTGTAGTGTACGCATCATATTAAAATCGAAATGGCCCAATCGGTCATGCTAAATGATAAAATCATTATAATCAGTAAATTTTTTATTTGCTATGGCATGTGATTCAACCATACTAACACTTGTATGGTACAACCCAGGAAAAAAATGCGGGTAATTTTCATGCACAATTTTTTTCCGCCTTTGTGTAGTAATATAAAGGTATTCAACATTTCCTTGATCCAGTCTCAACATGATAGCCATTTTGACGAAAAACCTTGAAACTTAACAAGCTTCTTTGAGACTTACTACAATATAGTGCATTATTAATAACCGATATTGCTCCTCCATATAGTAATAAATTTCGCTCTTCCAAAGCCCTCAATCAATTTTGTACTACCACATATTGTATTAACATATGCCTTTCATAGTTAAATGAAATATTTTTTTCTTTATTTCTCTCAAACTTCCATTGGAGGTGAGTTGTGGTATTTAACGATCCTTGAGCGTAATAAATTTATACCAAGTTTGTCACTCCCGAGTTTACACCTGGACGGAAACACGGTACTTGGAGTCACAAGTAACCCCAGATCAATCCCTAGTCTATCATACACTGGTATTCTGACTAAAACATGCATAGCGGAAGCTTTGAAATAATAACATAAAACATTTATGAGAAGTAAGTGAAGATCATAAAGTGTAAAACATGTAAGCAATACGTGTTCGAAAATCACATCCGTGCAAAGCCTTCTAACTGAGGAGTTGCTGGGACAAGCCCCAGCTAACTCTAAGTTTAGCGAAAGTAATAAAGGAAAACTAAAATAATGAAATAACATCCTCAAAGATGAGGACTCGCACTTCCTGTTTCTTTGAGAGGAGATGCGAACAAAGTCGCTAACGGCGCTAGGTCTGAGAACCTGTGGCTGTATCATGAAATGATACAACATAAAAGTATGCAATCGATTACTTTGAATGTCTTGAGTAAGTGAGAGAAAAACATAATCTTTGGATATAAATAAGCTGACTGAGATGACATGCAATGACCAACTAATATCTTTTGAATTGAACAAGCCCAAATGGCGAATGGTCAAGATAATACTGTCTAGTGGTGAAAGACATGTCCTAAGTCTAAAATACTAAGTACGAGATACACTGAATTGGCGGGCGAACTAAGGCGGACTAGAATTGACTGGTAGGAGAGTCTATAACCGACATATAACCACATAGCTAAACGTGGAGTCCGATGTTTACCTCCACCGGTAGGACCCAATATACCTTGTCAGATAATAGAGGCATGGACTGGGTGATCAAAAAAGTCTAGGGCCAATTAGACTGATGAATCACATAACCTACTCACAGTAACGTAATTGGGGAACTGGAGTGCTTGTTGGAACCCTAGATTAAAACGGTCCTTACAAGTCACGCTCCTTGGAATAGCTAAATTTGAATACTAAGTTGATAGCTCGAAATTGAGGTTCATGACTAGTCGAGGGATATATAGCGAAGGTACAAGAGTGCTTATCGGACCGATTAAGAAAGCTGGTTCCTAGGCCAGTCGAATCTGCTATCCTAGACGCGTCGTAATCGTCTAAGAACAGCGCCAATACGATTGGGGTCCTAGGGCTGAATTAGAACTATGTCTAAGTGTCATGGCCAGTGCTTGGCCTTGGACCTATACCTTTGGTTCTGGATGCGGTCGATATGCAGGAGGTGATACTATACTTCGAGAATTTACGTAGTCAAATTGATCGATTGACATTGCAGTCCCTTGGGAGGTTGCTAAAAAATCTACAGAAGCGAGACTAAATTGACGGTTCGGAGTATATAAACTACATTGAAATTGTCTAACATAAATTTGATTGAGTTTCTAAAACATACGAGATATTATAGAAACCCCCTAACTACGAAAGATTCAAGTAATTTTGGGAATTCAATACTTATGCAAGATTTTAGTTGTTTTCAAGAGAGCTAGGGCTAAAGTTCACATTCAACGGAACAAACATCATTCTAATTACAAATTGAGGTGGAAAGCATCACAAATTAGCATAGAATATTATTCCTTAAGAAATTAAACAAGGTTTGATAGCAACATCTTCATTGAAAATTAGGAGGGCTAGTAACATTAGTGAGGGCGATGAAAAGTTTTTAAAGGGGACACGGGAAGAACAATCCGCATTTGAATTCCCACATGTCACGAGTTGAATTTCCTTGGAGAAGGAAGCTTGGATATGCGTAATGGAGTGTAAGTCCTAGTCTTGCACGAGAGTTCTTGAGAGGAAATACGATCGGTTTCTAAGTTTACGTGAAGAATGAGGAAAAAATCGTTTCAATCCCTCCTAATATCTACGGAATTTTACCTAAAATGAGGTAGGAGATTACAAAAATAACCACAGGTTAAAATTTAAAATTTGGTCGACGGGGTTCCAGTATCCTCCAACAAGTCGTTGGTTGAGACCGGCTCGTTGGGACCTCGTTAGGTCTACTACTGAAGATCCTTGAAGTCACCATGGGGACCTAACGACTCATTACTCAAGGCCCACGACTTATGGCATCACTCATTAGGTACCTTTGTCTAATAATCGTCAGGGATGTGTGGGACACATCACGACTCGTTAAGTGACCCGACTCGTAGTGTATCTGTCATGTTCAACTGCCTAAATTCCAAAAATTCCCTTCTACCAGTTAACAACTTCGTCTCGCGACTCATTACTACTCATGGCCATTCGTTGGATGACTTCGTTACCTTTTTATTGAGAACCAATACTACTTACGACCCAGCATTATTTCGTTATTAACAAACAACGAGCCGTTACTTGTTGCCTCGGCACCTTTTGAGCTGCGCTTCCCCACGACTACACCTAATAGATCATTGGTTAGACCAATGATCCGTTAGATCTGTTCTGTAACATTTTGCCCGGTTTTGCTTGATTTCCGGTTTGATTTCGAGTCTAATCTTAAGCATTTTTGGGGGTATTACACTTTGCAGAAGCGGGGGCTTCGAATTTATTCTTTCATGTACGGTTGTGAGCTATAACTTTTCCACATCATTAGAAAACTTATAAATAATAATTTTCTACAAACGGTAGAATAATTCATCAATACTATGAACATAACAAACATTTATAAATGTTCTTTTAGTGATCATAATAATCAATCATACATTGAACGTGTTATCACTTAATTTGACAATTATAAAGTTAAATGAATATGCTTAGTTTTAATAAGCCTTTAGCAAAGTATTTATTATCGAGTCTAATGGTGATATATTTGTTACAGTGCAGCAAGTTGCATTAGAAGCAGTCGTATATTATATATTATAACCTTTAAAACTTTAATGAAGATATATCTAATATTGATATCCACAAATAATCATGATCATCATCACTCTCTTAATATGAAGGGCTGATCAAGATCTGATTAATTGTGAACTACCATAGTTTACTTATGGAAAATATAGATAATCAAGCGATATCAAATATGAACAATGGTATATTTTTCTTGTACCATATATATTCAAACACATAATTTAGTAATGAGACGTGATTGTAATTATGACAATAAATATAATTGATCTGTATCAATTCTACAAAGCTTGAAGTGAAAATTCAAAACCATTATTCTCTTGCACTAATGAGTTAAGTAATGTTAGTGGACTTTCGTTTTCAAATTAGTTACTATAAAGACCAATATCTTTAATATTGCTTCATGCTTATGTATTGAGAACTTAAGATATAAAATTCTAGAGTGACATGTAGTAGAATGTAACCATAAATATGTTTTTGCATTTCAAAATCTAAAGAAAAGTAAATTATTTGAAAAGGCGTACCTTTTGCACGATGTTCGCAATGCAAAATGAAAATCATAGAAAATCTTCTCGATTGATTAGAGTTTTTGTGCGATAATGTGTTGTAAATAGCTCAAAACAAGCAATGTAAATAAACAATATAAAGCAAGAGAAACAATAAGATAGAACAATATAAGATAACTATCTTCTTTCAAGTGTGTTTTTCAAGGTGAAGACATCTCAATTTATAGGACGAGAAGTCACCCAAAGGTTACAAATATTAAATAATAGTATTAATATGATATGTATATTAAAAAGTTCATTGTATGAAACATTTACACAATTCAGTTCATATTAAATGAACAACCACAATTCATTGTATTCATAACAATCATTGAATTTTAAGAATTATTTCTCATAGAAGAATTTGAGTCAAGTGTTAATAAAAAATAATATCGCTCTATCACTTGAGTATATTCTATCATCCACAAAATTTTACTTGTAAAATTATATTAAATATATATATATATATATATATTATTATTATTATTATTTTAAAAAAAAAATCACATCAAGATTCTCATAAATATAAAATGGATAAGCTTTATCTTTAATCATAAGAATAAAATATGAATACACTTTATCCTCTCAAATTAAATTTATAAAGTATATTAAATATATTATTATTGTTTTTTAATTTTTTATTTTTTAAATATTAATATTTAATTGAATAATTGAAGTTTATAATTTTGTTAATTTTAAAAATAAAATTATCTTATTTTGAATAATTCAGAAACCATATTGACCCTTTTCGTATTATAAAATTACTTGGTATTTTTATCAATAATTATATAGAAACGCGCACACACATAATATATATCGGATTATGATGAATATCTTATATCCGGATATACTATCTGTATATATTCAAAGTTTATCGAATCCTACTAATTTCCTAAATCTCTAATCTGACGGCTGAAAAATACACCAAAGGCCCACTACTTTGATCTACACCGTTAAAAGCGAAAAAAATCAAAAGAAAAGGAATTTAATTCCAAAAAAAAGAAAAAAAAAATCTCAATTCTCAAATCCAAAACCTCTCTCAATTCTCATGGAGCCGAATGAAAGTAGTGGACGTCTTACTTCCACCACCACCAACAGCAACAACAACCGCCACCGCCGCAAAGCCCTAACCCGACCACCACCGCCACCAATGTTTCTGGTGGATTGTGCAAACAACTCTACTAACAATCCTACCGCCGCCGCCGCTTCTCACATGGTGTACACTGGTTCCCTCCCATCCGCCGTTTCGCCGGCGATGGAGAGTGTGAAGAAGAAGAGAGGGAGACCTAGAAAGTACAGCACGCCGGAGCAAGCTGCTGCTGCTAAGCGGCTCTCTTCGGCTTCGGCTCCGCCCAAAAAGAGGGATCATGGTTTGAGCAGTGCTGCTGGAGCAGTCGGCGCTGGTAGTTCTTCGAAGAAATCTCAATTGGCTGCGCTGGGTTAGTTTCTCTCGTTATCTAGATCACGCGCGCGCACGCGCTAGCTACGGGAACTTTGTTTTGTGGAACCAAAATTTTAAAAAAATCTGTTCTCTGGTGTTGTGTTTATAATATCCGTGTTAGAACTTGCTTGAAGACACATTATATCCGAGAGGGCACATACGCACATGCTATGTATATAAAAGCATTTGTATTCCGAATCTTTGTTTCTTTTTTTATTTTAAGCCTTAGTTTATTGGATACTTTATTCTTGTGTTGGACCTCCTACTCCTCCACCTTTATATTTTTTTCCTTCCCTTAAACTGAAGTTTTAAAAATTGATCTTGCATTGTTTGTATACACTACAGTACGAAATATGTTACTTTATCCACGATATGTTACCCCTTCTTAGTTCTTATGAATGGCATTGCTGGATAATAGAGAAAATTTGCTCAGTAAACAAGAAGGCATCTAAGAGATATCCCTTAAACCAACATATTGCCTCTGAGTTGACTTCTTTACACCATTTTTATGCTTTGCTTTTGATTTAGATGTCTATGCATAAACTTCTTCTTTGTCTCTTGTTTTATCCTGGCCCCTGCTCGAAAGGCAGGGGACAGGGGAGGTTATGGGTTGTAATTGGAAGAGCTTAAATTATTTTTCTTCATATATTTACATAGTGATCATGTTTAGACTTTGAGCCAGTTTACTCTTTTTTCAATGTTTAAAAGTCATAGTTACTGTTGTTAAAGGTGTGGAAGGGTGTCTGCTTTACTCAATTTTGTCTTATTGGTTTCTGCAGGTAATGCTGGTCAAGCTTTTACACCACATATCATCAATGTGTCTACTGGAGAAGTATGTTCAGAAATCTTCTTCCAAATTCTATATTAATTCCTCTCATAATGCAATGTTCACCATGCTTGAATTGATGATAAATGATTCCTCTCATCTACTTTTATCTGATTTTGGTAGATAGTTTCAATTTAGGTATCTAGTTAATTCTAAAATTTGGTCTTTAAGGAAGAGAACTTTTTCTTTTTGAGCAAATAAATTGGATAACGATAGTTGAAAAATTAAATTAGGTTTGTTTTTTCTATGATTTCTTCTGATGTGTACATCAGTTTTTAAAGAAATTCCCTGACGTGTGCAAAAACTTGTGCGCCGCCAAAATTGCTTCCAGATATAACATTTTTATAGCAGATAACTCTGATAAATGACCTCTGGGAAATTCAGCATTTCCTGCTAATTATGCCAGCATTCAAGAAATTTGGCAAATTCTGGATTCATGTGTCTACCAACTTAGATTTAGAATATTCAGCTAGGGACATATTATCTATCTAGAGTACTAGCTACTATTTGTAGATCTCTCCTTTTTTGGTATATCTCTTGTATCTGACAGAGATTGTCCTTGTTATTATCAATGAAAGCCTGCCTTAATCAAAAGAAGAAGAAGGTACTAGCTTCTCTATTTTTATTTTAAATCAATAAAGTATAGCTTCTCTCTTCTAGGATTCATTGTGTAAATTGAATTTGAGCTGGTGCACAGCCTCAAAAGGGAGAAAGGATGAACTGATTCTTCTGATTTTCGATCCTATTAATAGTCACTGTCCAAAGTTGGAAAAGCATAGAGAGAATATGTAATCCATTGTCGTATTGTAATTATCATGTAGCACAAAGTGAGTAGGAAAACAGCTAGCTATATAATCACTTGTTCTTGTTGTTATTAAAGGGAATGTCTAGTTTGCTTTTTTTCCCCCCACTTCTTAATTGCATATGCGGAGAAAGAGAGAATGATATTTTAAGAGAATATTGTCTTGTCTTCTCACTTTCGGCCGTATATAATTGCTCTACAAGTGCCTTTTGATTTCATCTAGTTGCTACCAATCATGTTTTCTTCTGTGCTCTTGCTTCACTTGCCATTACTTATGCCAATAGCAAAGTTTCTTTTGAAGTTTTCTTTTTGGGAGAATGGTAAGGTTAAATTATTGTTGAAGACATCCCCCATCTCAAAAGTTTTGGTGTACTATGAGTTCCTCACATATTACGCCTTTTCTTGAGGTTCTTGTGTTCCATGCCTATTCTTGCAATCAACTGGAATACTTTTGGTTTGTCTGCTTCTTCCTGATCTCGGTAACTAGATGTGATGGGAAATCTTTGCCCACATTTTCCTATTTGGGTTTACTCTTGATTTTAAGAGGGTGTTTGGTACTTTTTAGCTTATGTACACGTTTGTTAAATATCCAAAGTGCTTATAAGCCAATATCCATCATAATCCATAAGTTGGTCATCCTAACTATAGGTTTCAACTTCTAAACACTTTTAGTTTGACAAGTTTTTAGGATTTTATCATATAGTATTTTCTAATTCTCAAAATATGTTTCCCAAATAAAATCCCAAGCTTCCTCTTCACCTCATATCGTTGTTCTTCTTTTTGGTACAAAAGTACTTTTAAATTTATATTTTTGGTAAAAAGCTTAAGGGTATGTTAGTCATTTTAACAATAGAACAGCTTATCAACAAACTTTTCTTCATCACAAAAAGAACAGCTTATCAACAAACTTTTACCAAATAAATCAACTGTTTAATTTCAATTTTAGCACTTTTATCCAAACACGTAATTGGTTATTTATGAAATAAATTCCAGCACTTAAAATGTTGATAAAAATTATATTGTATGACAGTTAGAATTGAAATAGTTACCCTCTTTAACCCATATTTCAAGTTATTACCTCTTTAGCTTAGTCTTTTTCACTAATTTATTTTTCTGCTTTTATTCTTCCTCCTTCTTCTTCTTCTTCTTTTTGGTTTACTTTTTAAATATTCTGCTGCTTCTTTCTTTTTCTTCTTCTGCATCTTCTTTCTTCTTCATTCCTCTTTTTCTTCTTTCTGTTGCTTCTTTTTCTTTTTCTTCTTCGTTCTTCTTTCTTTTTTCTGTTGCTTCTTTCTTCCTTCTTCTTTTGTGAATTTTTACATTCAGATTTGTAAATATTATGTATAGAATTTGATATTTTTATCATTACAAATTTAAGCATTGTTAGGTGAATTAAATTGAAAATTTAGAAAAGCTTGAAAACTCAAAATGGGTTTTGAATTTGTTGAAAAATTTAACGAATTAATGATGGTGATGCGTTGGTGAGAGTTTGTCATTTCAAAGTTGTGGATTTAAAACTTGAAGCCATTTGAAAAAGTTTGAACCATTTAGAGATAGAGGTTTCGTAGTTAAGGATCAAACCGCATTTTTGTATAAGTTATATAATTTTGTATAATCGTGTAAAAGTGTGTATAAGTACCTCTTATACACTATTATACACTTTTATACAAGGATTATACATTGAGTACAGTAAGTGTATAATATTATATATCGTGTATAAGCATTATTGTGAATAAGAAAGGCTATGCGAGGTGTAATAAAAATATGAATATATATTAATGTTTTGTATTGGACTGTGTATTTTTGTAAAAATTCTAAAAATGTTTTTCAACACTGAAAGCTTACATCTACTTACCATCAGCTAACTTAAGCGGGATCTAAGTCAAGTTGGTTTTCCGTTACAGTGTTGACGGTGGCATCTCATCCAAAGACGGCATAGGCCCAATGTGGGTGTCCATTACTTCTGATAGGGAACCTATAGATATGTATAGAAAATTGATAAAACTAAACAAATAAAAACGAGCACTTATAGGTACAAACAAGTGCTAGGTGCTTTGGTTGGAAAAGAAACATCAAGAATTAGTGCTTTTGTGGCAGAATCAAATCCTACAACTAGCATTTTAGTACCATTTCGGTGATTTTCCTTCCCCTTTCCACTACATAATTAGTGTACTCCACATCTATTAGTAAGTAGAGCAGGATAGTAGGTGCTTTTTCATTTTGTTACTAGCTGTTGTTACTTGTATCTCGATTAGTGTTGTTGTTGGGTAGTTTTGGACTATAACTAGTTGCTGTTTTTGTTATTTATATGTTCTCTCTCTGCCCATTACTTTTTTGGGACTGTTTCTCTAAAAGCCGAGGATCTACCGGAAGCGATCTCTCCCAGGTAGAGGTAAGGTATGCACTACCCTCCCAAGATCCACTTTGTGGGATTACCTTTGGGTAGTAGTTGTTGTTGTTTCCTTCCTTTCCATCTTTTTCCTCTCCTCTTTATTTGATTTCTTTAACTTTCTTTTCTTTTTTTTTTCATTTTTATTCCTATTACTGAATCTACTGCTCTTATGACTTTTGAGGTAATTTCCTTCCTTATTGTTTTCTTATTAGTTAGTTTAAGATAGTGTTTAGTTAAAAAAATTGTTTTATTACTTTTTATAGATAAATCAAACTATACTATTTATGTACAATTTAAATTGAAAAGTTTTGCAAATAAAATTTGTGTAAGAAATGATGTTAGTATTTATTTATTATTTTGCTAAATAGGAAATTATCCAAAATAATTTTGTAGTAAGCGATATTTTCACTTTTTTTGTTAATAAAAATGACAATAATATTTATTATAGTTTACATTAAAAAAAATTTAATATTAGTTCTAAAAAATGTTTTGCACTTTTACTTGGTAGTCGTAGTGATTGTACGTTAACAGTCGGATGTAAGGTTTAAGTTGAATGATTCAAAATTTGTTTTTGTTGAAATTTAATGATTTTTATGTGTGAGAATGTAGTATTCAGTTGAACTGATTAATTATATACTACGCTACGCCATGTGCTCTAAATATAGAAGCACCTGCTTTAAAATCGCGGGTCCGCCACTGATCTCATCATCTATTAGAAGTATTGCATATTGTTAATTTCTTGGTGTACTAACTTAAATGTGCCTTTAGTGTCTTCCTTTCCTGTTCTAGCTCACAGGCTGAGCATATCAAAGCCCCTTTTTATTAGTAAGGTATAGGTTGGTTGGGGGAAACTCCAAAACTAGGGTTCCAAAATAATATGGCCGTGATCTGTCATTACGTCGACTATCTCACTATAGAAAGAAAAAAGAAAAATCAATAGTAACTGCGCTCTCCCCTCCAGTCGTTGCTTTTCTTCTATTACTTTAAGTAGTTGTTTCAGCTTCAACTATTTTAATAGAATATTCAATTCGAAGATAAAATCTCAAATCACAGATTTACGTATTTCTGTTGTTTGTAGTTAAACTTGTGATGCTGTTGATTAGTTGTCTAAATATATGATTCAGGGATTTAGTCCTTTTACTCATTCGTTCATTGTTCATCAGAAAATGTAATACTAGTTTTTCCTTAACATGCATAGAGCTTCAATGGTATCACAGTTCGCAAGTAACTGCACTGCATTGGAGATGTACTTTTTCAAGTTTCTCACGAGCAAATTACTTTATTTAGCACCAATCAAATTTATTTTTACTTATTTATATTGCTAATAACTTCTGACTCTGCATTGTATTTATCTTTCATTTATGCTTATATACAATTTTGCAAAATTCAAGTAACAGGATGTTAGTCAGAAAATCATGATGTTTATGCAACAAAGTAAACACGAACTATGCATATTGTCAGCATGCAACCAATCTAATGCCTCTTTGCGTCAACCAGCAGCATGGAGGAAGTATTATATGAGGTAGAAAATTTCTTACTGATGCTGTTGAATGGGAAGCGCTGATTCTGCAGATAAACGCCAGGTCAAAAGCATAACAAAGTACAAATTTAATTGCAGGAAAGGGTCAACAATACCCCTAAACTATTGAAAATAGAGCAAATATATCCTTAAGTCAGATTCTTGGTATCAAATACCCTCACTGTTAGTAGAAGACAGAACATACCCCTCACCTTTAACAGATTTCCACCTCAAATAAAAACTTGTTAAAAAATTTTCTTCTTGCTGACATGGAATTCCAACTCAATGTCTTCTCATCGTTAACAAAGGTCATTGCCCATTCACCATAACACCCTGTACTCAGCTATACAACACTTCATCATATTCATCTCTCCAGTGTAACCATGTGCCAGCTCCTGCTTCATCACTCTATAAAAAAACTTGTAACTAAGCGTCCATATCAATCATTACACCACCACAAAAACCATCAAAAACTTTCCTCCACATCCTTCCACCACCAAATCCAGATCTCCCTCAATGATAGGCCTAGAACTATTTCCTCTATACCCTTAAAGCATCAAAAGATTTCTCAGTTTCTTGTTAAGCACCAAAAAGGTCCAACAAATTCACTAATTATTACAAGTTGCACAAAAGTTCACCAAATTTTTCCAAGTTCAAAATTTAAAATTAGATTGCACAAAGAAAATGGGAAGTATTTTGTGTGTGAGCGAGAGAGAGGTGAAGCAACATCTAATTATATACTTAAGGATGAATCTTGTATATCTTTTTGATATAAAACTTTGGAGTTGGGTTATTGTTCTTTATCCCTGGTGGTAAGTGGTTGTAATTGGCAGAGCCACTCGAAGAGATAGAATTTCCTTCTTTTCTTCTACCAAAAAATATTGTAAGGTTTCACTGGTGAGTAAAGGTGAGAAGAACAAAAGGAAGAAGAAGAAAAGGGGGATTGAAAGAATTTGAGGGAAGCGTTGAAGCATATAGCAGAAGAAGTCATTGGTTAATCTGATGAAATTGAAATCAATTTGTAGAGTAATATATCTCTAGATTTTGAAGTTAGGTCTTGTTCTTGTTCATTAAGTGAAGAAGAAGGATTTCCGTGCAAGATTTGAATAATGTGTTTGAGTTTGGTTTCTTGATGAATCCTGTAGACTTATCTTAGTAAGAAGGTTGATGATAAAAGAAATCTAGCAATCCCAAATAGGTATTAAAAGAAGATAAAATGGGGAATAGTCACAGTGAAGAAGATGCATATAATAAATAAGTTGGTAGAGAACTCATGTTGTCCAAGTTGGAAACTCCATGTCAGCCAAAAGATAATTTTTCAAAAGAGTTTTTATTTGAAGTGGAAGTTTGTTAAAGGTGGAGGGTATATGTGGTCGTTTTATTCAGTAAGGGTATTTTGATGCCAAATCTAACGAAGGGTATATTTGCTCCATTTTCAATAGTTTGGGGTTTTTGACTCTTTTCCCTTAAGTATATACTTGCGAAGGAAATTAGCGTTGGTTGTATGTCATTGTTATTGATTGGATTGAATGCTTACTTACCTAACACAAGAAACGAAATATGAAAACCACTTATTGCAGAAAAATATGTTCCAAGAAAACATTTTCCTTCAAAACCAAACACACCTTAATGTTTGGTTGTGAAATAAAATAAAGAGACCTCCTAGACGAGTAAAGTTAAGAATGGTCAAACAATGCTATCACGATTAATAAAAGCAGCTGTAGCATCTATTATGTGTAACTTTTTTTTTGGTGAAACTGTCATATTGTGAAACCTCACTACCTTAGTTTAACTCTTTGTCTTTTAATTGAAGTAAGACTTTACTTCAACCCTTTAATTCCTATATAGCCATATTTCCTATATTATGGTTCAAGCACAATTATGTATTTTTACAGGACCAGTGATAATTCGACCAAATACTTAATACTTATAATGAGATGCAACAACAGAAAAATATAGCAAGTAAAATAAATATTCCAGACATAGAGCCAGCGTTTTGTGGTCATTTTTCTGTTTTAGAGATGGTGGTGGGTTTTATTTCTGGGACTATAAATCCTCATGATTTTCACCAGACAAATAAGAGGAAGAAGATTTAATATTTCATATTTTTAATGTAAATCAGAGATATGTCGCTAACATGATCACAACTACCATCTCGGCCAAGAAAGACCATCCCGAGTTTTGGTCTTAGTTTTTAGCATGTAAGCATTACATTTGAGATGTCTAGGTAGTATCCACGCTGTATTACTAGGATTTAGGACAAACATCAGGGTTTTTTCCTTTTTCCTGTTAGGGACAGTAAGCTGTCATTGGCATCATTATTCTATGTCAAAGGATCATCACTTCCAGCTATGCGGGAATGCATATTCAAAAGGTCTTTATCATTTTTCCTGTCAATTGAGGTATACAGCACAGTGATCATAGTTTGTGTTGCTTCTTGCCAGGGGCGATTTGACATTCCTCACTCTTTCTGGATCTTATGTACGCACTGAGATTGGTGGCAGAACCGGTGGACTGAGTATATTATTGTCTGGCAATGCTGACGGTCAAATTGTGGAGGTGGAGTTAGTGGTCCCTTGATAGCCGGAGGCCCAATTCAGGTTTTTTATTTTCAAGAATATTTCAGTTGTTTAGAATGATCTTAGCCATCAACAGAATTAATTAAGATATTGATCTGAAGATTAGCTTATAGTAGATTGAACCAAAAATATATTTGGTAAGCAGCTGAACAGTTGTCATGCTTTCTCACTGATAACTGTGATACCTAACTTGAGACTTGCTGTTTCTTCATTTCTTTTTTATTCCTTCTGCTTTGTCCTGTGAAGTGGTTGATGGAGCATCTCTCCGTGTATAACATTGAGGTCTTCTAAGCCGTCACAACTAATATGCTTACAATTCTAGAATGTATCTTGACTTTCTCACCATAAAGGAAAAGACTCATTAAAAACCAGAAGGTGATACTTTTCAAACAAGACAACAAGCAGTGATCTATTTGTTGTGAAACATCGAGTCTTTATCCTTTCTTTGTCACCGTTAAGTTCCTATCTTCTGACAGCTTGTTATTGACTGTTGGTAGGTGATTGTTGGCTCATTTTCAGTTGACTCAAAAACTGGGGGACTAAAGCATGATACTTCCCCACAATTTGGTGGATCACCAATATCAAGTGTAGGCTTTCGTTCGGTGGTTGATTCTTCTAATCAAAGTATGGGTGGAGGTCAGTTTATGATCAATCTGTGGCCTTGTGCAGCACCATTACATTCAACTGATTGGAGGAGTTAGCACCGTTCAGGGCTTGCACCAGTCTCAGAAAATGGGGACTATGACCACCTTCAAGATTAGGCAACACGTGTCGTATTAGGAGTAGTGTGATAAACTTTCCCAAGTTATAGGTTCTTTTTGGAAGAGAATATACAAACTCTTTACATTTGTACAGGTTATAACAACATTTCCCTGTAGTGTCTTTTGCAGACCAAAAACTGCTCCCAAATTCACTGATGTGTGGACCTCAGAATTTCTTCTGCATTGCTCTGGATTACCTTGCTGTCTTTGTGTTTTAGAGGTGCTTATTTCTTTTTGTTGGTTGGGTATGTTTAGGATTCTATATTCTGACTTGTGTATATTGGTGAAATAAGAGGTTAATTAGGTCTGTGTTTACCTGGTTGTATTAAAAATATATCATACCAACACCGATTTTACAAATGTGTGGTGATGTTCACCCCAGTTTGTTTTGCGCTACTTTTATTAGCACAGATGTCGAGTAACTCTATTACTTTTCACTATCACAAGTACCTATTAGTCTATCACTTCTCACTAGTACAAATACCAATAATTTTGTGGAGACTTTAATATTAAGTTTTAAAATCAGCAAGTAGCACAGGAAGCTTGTATGAAAGTAGAGGCGATTGACCATCATGTGGCAACTGGCAAGTAAAGTCATATTAAAGGTGCTTATTTACTGAAGTTTCAATTTTTTATCTCAATTTGCCTTGAGAATATTTTGTTGTGGAAATTTCTCACAAGACCTTTAGGACTTGTATATACAAGTCTCAATGCGTTGAAGTGTCATATTTAAGTTTTTATATTTCAATATTGCCCTTGTACCTTTGACCATTTTCCTAATGTGTAAAGGTCAATTTTGTCACTTCAGCTTCAGAAAATGTCATTATCCATTAAAATGTCCCTGTTGGTGATATATTCCTTTTGAGTTTTGATTTAGTAAGTAATTGGTATTCCTTCGGTAAGAACAGAATATACCCCCACCCCCACCCCCACCCCCAAAAAATATATATATAAAAAAGAGATTGCAATGAGCTATTAAAATCTATCTATAGGTAGTTGGTCACAGATGGTGACATGGTTCAATATATGTGAGATTTTTAACTTTTGCAAAGCCTAAAAATTTGATCCTGGTGGTAAAGTAAAAAACCAACGTGTATGGGGTGTGTGTAGATATTACGGGTGTATTCTCGACAAAAATGTCGTGAGTAAGTGAAAGAGTACGGAAAGGCAAGTCGGTGTCCATCAAACTTGACCTTCTAAATTCTGATTACAAAAAGTAAATGAGATGACATGAAAAAAGTGGTCGATGTTGCCACCTCGTGCTTGCTTCTAGCAAACAGGTGCAGAGCTATATGTATCAATTGGAGGTTCAACTAAATTTTCTTCGCTCGTAAAATTATACTTTAAAATATTTGAAAATTAAAATTATATATATATATATTATTGAATCCTTGAAGATCATGTTGTTCATTGAAAATTGAAGAGGAGGGCAATTAGATATTAAAATGATAAATTTATTTCTTGTTATTGTGGAATTGATCAAAGGGAGATGATTACTAATATAGAAAATAACAAAAGAAAAATAAAATTGAAGACCCGTTGCTAGTTTAAAATTATTAATTAAGGTAGAAACATTCAACTAAAGAAAAAGAAGATAGAAAGGAGAAGGAAGATTTTGAATGACGGAATTTTTTTCTCTGAAGGCGGCTCTCTTAGTTGGTTTGAATTTGCAAGGAAGATTTTGAATAAGAGATTTTTTTTTACGAAGGCGACTCTCTTGGATTGGTTTGAATTTGCTTTTTAACAAATGCACAAGATCACTTCATATTTGCACTTATTTAAGGATGGTTTTAGATTTTGTTTTGGAGGCATTACAAGAAAATTTAGATAACCTTATCTTTTATCAAGACTCTAGAATATCTAGACATCTCTTAAGCATAATAAATATCAAAGATATTACTCTTTAAAATTCTAGAAGCTCTATTAAATATCTAGAATTTACGTAACCCAGAAGATTCAACTTTATTTTCACACTCTCCTTAAAATGATTTTTGAATACAATTCCAAGTTTGTTGTGGAAGAATGCAAACAAACCTTTGAAACGTGTCTTGATGAAGATCTCAACAATATTTTCTTGGCTTATCTTGCTTTTGAATCTTTGAGGTTTTCATCAATTAGTCAAGCAAAGAAATAAGAATACGTATGACAAAATTTTCATCTCTATAATGGCGACTTGACAATATTTCTTTGTGAACCGTGGGCGTCATCCCTCTCTTGAGTTTTATGTTTTAAGTTCTCCGCTCCTCTTTCTCTTTAACTCCTCGACAATTGTATTATCTAGATAAACATATGTGATAGGCAAGTTTGAACCTCTAGGGTTAAGTATTTTAGAACTTTCTCCTTAGTGCAACTTCACTTAATACAAGAAAATTTATCAATATCAATATTCTCATTTGAGCTAGTGATGATCTCGACCATTAATTTTTTTTGACCTCTGCACCAACATTGGATACATCACTAGATTTTCTTTCGAGATCCTCAAATAAAATTCTTTGGCCGGCTTCAGAACTTCTAAAAAATATATTATTTGTCTCTATGTAAAATTTGACCTTCAAGGCCAGCTTTACTATCTATTTGATTTTGGCCTCTCACATCGACTGTTCAATGTTTGTTTAAGTCAATAATCGACCTTGATATGATAGATGATTGACTGGGGACTACAACTTTCACTCGTCTTCTTCAATACGTTGACATTAGAATGATCCTTATTGGCGTATATAGTTTTCGAACCACCTTGCTTCCAGGTTCTACTTAAACATCCTTCACGTTAAACTTTTATTATCGGTTTCAGGTCTATTTCTTTGATTTCCTCGGTAGCAGTTGCCACATCACCGGAGTAATCATCTTCAAAATCTTCTTACTTCTTGTGATGATAATAACTCCTTCCTTCTCAACATGATTGAATATATTATCTGTTGTCTGGCTGACATCATGCCATTGCATTCGTGAGGTGAAAATTTTGGATTGATCTCTAGTAATATGAATTGTCCACACCACTGAACAATTCAATCTCTTTTAAATTTGATGGAAGCCATGTCATTTACTCCTCAAATTCTCAACTACGAAATTACCTTTTCATTCTTGTAACAACTTTTCGTTTATGCATATTACTCTTTTGATGCTTGGCAATATCTTTTTATGTGTCCTATTTTGTCACGCTAATAGCATTTGAGAGCCTTCTTAACATGATTGTTAGAAGACTGCTTCCTTCTTTACGACAAGTTTGAACCACACGAGGATTGAGAGAGGTGACTTATCTCTTTCTTTCATTAAGTTCTTCTCCTCGATTACAAAAATTTATTCCCCTTTTTTAGCCAGAGACACGCCCGGTCAAGCTGTTTGGCTAAGTAACTTTTGTGATAGTAAAAATTTTCTAAATTTCTCCAAGGATGATTGTTGAGTCCATCCCTTGAATTGACATAACAAATGTAATATATTTTGGCTTTGAAACACAAATAATATATAAATTTTTTTATTCGTGCTTCGAGATAGCCTTGTACGGATCTAATAAAAAACCGGAGCATAAGTTCTTAATCTTTGAAAAATACTCAGCAATAGAAAGATTACCTCGAGTAACGTTAGTCAATTCATTTTGATATGCGTATTCGAGCTTCGTCCTTCGTGTTGAATAGCCGTCGAGGGTCCTCACTGTTTCATGGCTAATTTGCATCTTGTAATATGATCTAAGATTGTGCAGATGGACCTCTTTAGGATGAATTTCTCCTTGCCAACAGGTATGACACCATACATATCTTCCATATTTCGTAGTTGGAATTTGGTTCAATAATTCCATCCAATCTATTAACACAACCGCTTAAATAGGCGAGAAAAATCAGTTGAATCTATCACTAATCCGATCTTGAAATAAAATTGAAGCCAATCTTTGGTTATTCCTACGATATATACCATGTAGATAATAACAAAGAAAAGTAAAGCGGAAGACCTTACGCTAGCCCAAGATCGTTAACTAAGATATGAGAAAATTCAACTAAAAGTTGAAACTTGAAAGAAGAAGCAAGCTTTTGAATAGGAGGAGCCGTAATGGAAGAAGACTCTCTTGAATTAGCTTGAGTTTGCTTATTTACAAATGTACAAGACCACCCCCTATTTAAACTTATCTAGGGGTGGTTCTAGACTGTTCTAGAAGCATTTACGAAAATTTTGGATAGTTTTATTTTCTAGTAAGGCTCTATATTTCTTAAGTATAATAAATATCAAAATATTACTCGATAAAATTCTAGAGGTCTTTTCTTCATGGGATGACTAGTGCGAGTAAGAGAACAGATACAAATAAGGTTCTTATTTTTGAACCCACTTTGACATTAATCCTTGCCCACCTCCCTTCCTACAAAATACAAAGAGGCGCTGAATCACGGTCACTATTCATTGTAAGAAAATAATTATGTAGAGATTCTAACTATACATAATGTTAATTTGTAAATTGGATTGAGGTATAGATCAGGTAAATATTTACTTGCACGGATATTTATATTAAATTAAATTGAAGTTTTCATGATTAAATAATTTAATAAAAAAATTTTTTTAATTTTTTTAATTTTTTTATCTTTTTTGATTTTTTTAATTATATATTTGTGATAATTATATATATTTTTAAGAGAAAATGAAATTTCTTAGACCAATTGAGATGAAAATCTCTTAAACATTCTTCTGGATAATAGGTGTTGAAAAAGTCAAAAGTCCACCAAAGTTGTTCATAAGGGAGCATGAGTTTGGAAATAATAGGTCACAAGATAATGGACCAAAATTGACTATTGAAAATGTTAATTGGGTATATATATACACACATATATTCTCCTAGTATAGAAAAGGAAGTTATCACTTTGCCCTCACCACTCCATCGGCATATTTGCTTGTTGACGAGGATAATTTGATATTTTTTAAATATTTTAATTTTTTATTTTAGAAAATATATTTCGTGTAGGTATATGGATCGCGACAATTTAATAATTCCACACATTTTAAGATATAGTAATTTTTTAAATTTGTGGGCGTTATTTATTTTTTCCCGTTCATTTGTTCATGTGGAATATTATATTTTATGGATAATAA
>JACEIK010014080.1:0-22860 GCA_018107945.1 Datura stramonium
GGTGAGGCTCATTGAATAGAAGTGCAGAGTTTCAGAAGAAGGAAATGACAACTAAAGGAACGACCCATTGAAACTTAGGACGACCCGTCCTGTATGTCCGTGGTTTGATTCCGAGATATAGATTGGGGCAGTGCTTAGCAGGGGCTAATACCACGGGTCGTGGTATCTTCCAACGGCCCGTTGGTTCGTCCATTTTTTGGTCCAGTGGACAATTTTCTGCATAATCAGTAAGGATATTTCCGTCATTTCTTCATCCTAAGGCCCTATACTACGTTGTTTTAAGCTCGTTTTAGTGGGTTTTTAGCAGGGGAAAACCTATTCTAAGTGTGTTCCTTCCATGCATGCAAGTTTATGAGATTTAGGAGGTGATCAAGAGCTTCTCTAAGGGATTCTTCTTCCCATTTCTCCTTGGGCAATCAGTGATGTGGTAGATTCATCCTTCCCAGGTATGTAGGGTTTAGAATGGATGATTTCTCCCACACCCATGCCCAAATTTCGAATTTAATCATGAATCCTTCTATTCAATTCCATGAGATTTTACCCAAATGCATGAAAATGTGATTCTCTTTATGGGTTTTATTTAATTGAGTTTTAATTGTTGAATTATGAATGATAGGCAGATTTTTTATTATTTTCTTTCAAATTATGTTTCAAGCTTTTTAAATCTAAAGTGCCCATTGATGAAGGTTCATGAAAGTTATGATTTATGATGAATATTCAATATTTTGAGCTTATTGATGATGGGAAAGCATGATTTCAAGTTCCCAGGTTTATGAGTATATTTTTGAAAGAATTGAGTATGTTAAAGTATTGGGCAATGCCCACATGTTGAAGAATGATTTACGGTTTATAAAACGAATTACATAATTTATCGATTTATGATGTCGGCCAATAAAAAGGGCCTTGATTCTTGGCTAAGCATGTTTTAAAGGGGATCAATGATGATAAATATTATCTTTTAGCCAATGAATCTTGATGAGCCCGCAAGTGTACGGGTCGTACAAGTAATAAAAGTAGGCTCAACTTTTGAAGGCTTAGGATTGTCGAACCCACAGGACAGGAATACGGGGTGAAACTTTCAAATGTTAATTTACTACGACTATAGCGGTGAAGACATGAGTAACGAAAAATAGTTTGTTTTTGAGAATATACTTTTTATACTACACTAAACTAGTATACAATTGAATCTAAACAATGGATAAGAGCATGCGAGGTTACGAAGAACATGTGAAGAAACAAACTATTAATTTCACGTGGTTTATCTTTTCCTCAGGTTTGCTAGTCGAAACTACCCCTCTTTATGGATTAAAACTCTCGTATTTAACCCAACAGAATCATGAACCTTCCACCTCCATTTTCGTGATAAGAAGAAATTCAAGTTCTAGCAATACGAAACCGGTTCCACACATGACTATCTCACGACTTTTGGGTATATTTCTATCCCGAAGGTAAATCAATTCCCCAATTCTCCGAACCAAGAAAAGATCATATCCTATTAATTCACAACTTTCCAATTTCTTGCCCTCTCGGGTGAAACCGGACTTTGGTTACACTAGCATTGGCCAGACATTAATGTAGTAAGACCAAGAATTAAATAGAACAACCATGGAAGAAAAGAAAATAAACCAGCAATTCAATAAGTACATTGCAACACAAGTTCATAACCTCGACAAAGAAGGAGAATTAGCCACTCATTTGTGGATTAAATATCCTAAAACAAGTGTTAATCATACAAGCAATTGAAAAGGAGGAAGAAGAGAGATAGAGAAGAACCACAGAAATTTCGTCCTCAAGTTGCCCTGTAACCACGTTCTTGCTCCACCAAGTCAGAATATGTGAAAAATAAACCTAAGTGTGCTATTTATAATAGTAGAAATTTGTCCCGGAATAACAAGCAACGTGTCACGGAGTGTAACGCGAAGCATTGCCTCCGTGACACGGCCCAGCTATGGAGAGCTTTACGGAAATCGCCGAAGCTCGTCACAGCGGCACCACACACCGCGTTGGCAGCAGCGTGGCACGCTGCGGGGCAGCACATTGCACCAGGTCCATCGCGGTGCCACCACCGCCGTGGCACATTGCCAACGCGGCGGGGGCTGTCTTGGGCAGCTTGCATGCCGTGATGGCACGTGCCGACGCGCAGGCGGGAGGCACATTTTGAGCCTCTCCCCTCTTTACCGACATTTGCGTGTTTCTTCCGTCTCCAAGCCTCTACTTCAC
Organism: Datura stramonium; assembly: GCA_018107945.1. Taxonomy (NCBI): domain Eukaryota; kingdom Viridiplantae; phylum Streptophyta; class Magnoliopsida; order Solanales; family Solanaceae; genus Datura; species Datura stramonium. The sequence continues at coordinate 2,221 of JACEIK010014080.1, forward strand.
CAACTCATGAATTAGCTCCTCAAAGTCATCAAAAACCTACAAAACAAAGCTAATCATGTTGGATTGCTTACATATCTTCACTTTTATGAATCACATGAAAATGTATCAAATAGCTTAGAAAACACTACTCATTTAAGTTGTAAAATGTATCCACGGGACTATATTTTTCCCGTGATCACAGCCCCGCAAATCTTGTTAGATCCTCGAACAACCTTTTACACATATCATGTGAATAAAGATTTACACATAACTAATCTAGCAAAGATAATTCAAATTACGGCTATGATGATTATTTAGATACAAGCTAAAAATAAAACATGCTATGAAATACAACTATGTTAAGACTTCTCAACCTCAAGAATCGACTCTCAATCTTAGCAAACTCATGTGTCAACCAGTTAAGAAATCCCACATGAATTTTATCCTTCATTAAACATGTGCCCTCACGGAAGAGAGTTACCCCATCACACACCCAAAAACAATTTTTACATAACAACATGTGTGGGAACATAATCAAATTTCACTCACTCTCACAAAGAATTCACATGTACCATGTAATGACCCATAAGCTTGCCCTTAGTGTTGTATTCCACTAATTTGAGGATGTCTGAGTGCAGATCAATTAGGACTTTTTAGGTTGTAATGTAACTCAGGTGTAGGTAGGTCTTGTGTGATCGATAATAGTGACTATCTTCCTAAGCGCTTTCAATACATCGCACTCCCTCATTGTGAACTTCCCTTCCCTTACTTCACCTTTTTATCCTTGGTACTTTTCTTTTCCTCTTTTTGTTCCCCTTTATTTAGGCACTTTTGACTTGGCCGGTAGGAGCTCTATAAATAATTTTCATTACTTTCTTTTCTTGCTCCTTAATAATGATTAATCATTTTTCACACAGAATTGCACCCTTCGACCTTTCTCACTTTTTACAACTTTCACTTTTCCTTTCTTTTCATTCTTCTGCTCCTTTCCTCTTTGATTTTTCTTCTTCCAGCACTTAGGAGCTTTGGATCAAATTCAAGGCTAATGAAAAAAAATGGTTAAGCTTATGTTACTGATCTATCAAAGAATGGGCTAAGGCTCAATGGGTTTTGAATAGGATTAATATTTCAAGGTAAGGTAAGCGGGATAAAGATTTGGTTCATTCAAGGAAAATGCCTAAATCATCTCCTACAATTCACATCCTTCATTCCGCTTCATACACACACCAACAAGTTCTAGACATTTCACAATAACACAGAATACTCAAAAACCTTACACTCATGGCACATGCTCAATTCAGACACATTAAATGGAGACTCTTGCTCGACTAATCACAAGAATTTAAATTAAGCTTCAATCATATGAGTCCAATTCAAGAGCCTAGTGTCTCAAACAAAGTTATACATTTACATGCTTTAATACTAAACATACTTGCATCTCACAATCATTCATAACACGTAAAAGTATCAAGCATCCATTAGCTATGAGTTTACAAAAAGAGCAAACCTATTGATAATTTTTCCTCAAGGCAGTCGTCATCCATCCATCTTCGGAAACGGTCCCTAGCTACGACTAAAACGTATATACGGACAACGAAAAATAAAAAAAATAAAAATTTTATTCTTTGGGTTCAAAGACCCCCCGTCGGAAAAGAGACAGAGCAAGAAAAACCAAGCAGGTGATGAATTCATGCTTGACTCACTAAAATTTTTCAAATTTCTCCATTTTTTTTTCACAAGCATTATGTTCTAAAAATTTGTTAAGCACGGATTTTTTTTTTTGAAATTTCCTTGAAATTTCCCTCACCTCACTTAAATCATGCTATGTCCTCATAGCATCAAATTAACCTTTCCAAGAGGGTGAGAAATACTCGATGAGGCCTTTTAGCCTAGGCGACGGCATGCTTTTCGTTGAAATGCACTTGCAAGTGGGTGTTCACCCCACACTTTTTCTCTTCTCACGCTTGTTAGCTTCCTCCTTCACGGTACTCAGACTTCCCTCCATCTGTGCTTAACTTTCGACCAAAAACAACAAAAGATGAAAATTAATAAATCAATAAAAATGCAGAAATTAAAATGGTACCTATGGTACCCATGGGTTGCACCTCCCAAGCGGCGCGCCTAATTTTGCGTCGCGGCACGACGTGTCAAGTTTCACCACTTTTTCCCTCCACCTTGAGGATATGATCTCACCCCTAATTTCTTCTCCATTTTCTCTTATGTTCTAGGGGTGGTGGTGAAAAATTGTAAGGAAGTAATAGTTGTTGCCTTTTGCACTTATTGGCCCTTAAGTAAGTGGAGTCATTTTGTCTATTGGGCTCAACAAATTTCAGAATATATGGGACTTGGTCCTCCTCTAGACATTTCTCTATAAGCAGAAGACTCTATTTTAATGTCGTCCACCAAACTCAAGGTAAAGAAATGCTTTGAGTGAGGTCAATGCACCTTGGTTCAGCGCCAATGCAGTGAGCACTTACTTGTATACCTCTCCTTCGCATCAACATCTATCTCTCAGTATTTGCAAATGGTGAACTTCTATCTCTTCTCCCCTGAATGGATTTTCTACAAGTATGAGCTCCTCACGGGGACACTCAAGAGGTTCTAAATGTAGAACTCATTTGACAATTCACCCTTTCTTCCTCTTGTAGTTCCTCTTGAATATCGCCTACAAGCTGTTACACACCAATTCGTCACAAGCTTCAGCCTCAGCAATCATCTCAGTGAATTTAATGCTCATCCTTTCTAGAGCTTCTCATTCTACTAGTTTGAATTCTCATTGCTTCCATCACCTCCCTGCGTTGCTTGTTTGCTCAAGCATCACGCTTTAGCATGTCTTCTAATCGAGCTTGGCGTCCCAGTCCTCATTTCCATCATGCCTATATTCAGCAAAAACAACGAAGGATCATAGTAGGGGTTCGGGGGATGGGGTATGCGTCGGACAACCGGCCCAATGGTCTTCTTGACCACCACATATGTTACCGTGTTATAGTGTTGCCACAATTGGTGTCCTCCGAAATGAGACAAGACTCGTAAGTATGGGTATTCACCATCTAAACCATTTATGTTCAGATGTCCATGTCAGAAGGGTATCCAAAAACAATGAAATATTTTTTGCTTTTTAAATAAAATAAAATTAGAAACACGTTGTCAACACTTGTATAGAATTAGTTACTTAACACTTAAGAAAAATTTTGCAAATTGCCAATCCCGGCAACGGCGCCAAAAACTTGTGAGAGCCCGCAGGTGTACGGGTCGTACAAGTAATAAGTGGCTCTTTTGAAGAACAGTTGTCGAACCCACGGGAATAGGAATACGGGGTGAAACTTTCAAATGTTAATTTACTACAACTATGGCAGTGAAGACAACGAGGAGTAGCAAAAAAAATAGTTTGTTTTTGAGAATATACTTTTATACTACACTAAGCTAATTATACAATTGAATCTAGACAATGGTTAAGAGCATGCTTTGAGGTTACGAAGAACATGTGAAAACGAACTATTAATTTACGTGGTTTTATCTTTTCCTCCGGTTGCTAGTCGGAACTACGCCTATGGATTAAAACTCGTATTTAGCAACAGAATCATGAACCTTCCACCTCCATTTTCGTGATAAGAAGAAATTCAAGTTCTAGCAATACAGAAACCGGTTCACAGCTGACTATCGACTTTCGGGTATATTTCTATCAGAAGGTAAATCAGACCCAATTCTCCCGAACCAAGAAAGAGATCATATCGGAGTTAATTATAACTTTCAATTTCTTGCCTCTCGGGTGAAAGCTAGGACTTTTGGATTTACACCCAACATTGGCCAGACATTAATGTAGTAGGAACAAGAATTAAATAGAACAACCATGGAAGAAAGAGAAAATAAACCAGCAATTCAATAATTACATTGCAACACAAAGGTTCTTAACCTCGGCAGAAGGAGAATTAGCCACTCATTTGTGGATTAAATATCCTAAAACAAGTGTTAATCATACAAGCAATTGAAAGGAAGAAGAAAGAGATGAGAAGAACCCTAGAAATTTCGTCCTCAAAGTTGCACTGTAACCCACGTTCTTGCTCCACCAAGTCGAATATGTGAAAATAAACCTAGTGTGCTATTTATAATAGTAGAAATTTGTCCCGGAATAACAAGCAACGTGTCACGGAGTGTAACGCGAACGTACCTCCCGTGACACGGCCGGGCTGTGAGGCTTTCAAATGAAGCGAAACTTCGACCACAGCAGCACCTGCATTTGTAGCGACAGCACGCCACCAAGGCGCCTGTTCTGCCGGAACCGCCACCGCGCCTGCCGTGGCACGTTGCCAGCAACGCAGGGGAGCTGTCTTGGGCAGCTTGCCTGCCTTGGCACGTGCCGGCCCAGCGCGAGCGGGAGCACATTTTGAGCCTCCTCTTTTGCCGACATTTAACGTGTTTCTTCCGTCTCCAAGCCTCTACTTCACCAACTCATGGTCAGCTCCTCAAAGTCATCAAAACCTACAAAAACAAAGCTAATCATGTTGGTTTAGCACATATCTTCTTTTATGTGAAATCACATGAAAATGTATCAAATAGCTTAGAAAACACTACTCATTTAAGTTGTAAAGTGTATCACGGGACCTATATTTTTTCCCGTGATCAAATCTTAATGCATGATGTTATTGATTTACGTATGAGCCTATATGCATATTTTGGGAGCCGTGTCTAGCACAGAGCAGCCTTCAAGGACTGAAATCGCGAGGAACAATGGGAGACTCGTCATAACCAACACACCACGATAGAGCTTACATGATGCCCCAACTTTCACACTCAAATGGGCAAAGCCGTCCAAAACCTTTCCAATGCTAAGGATGCTCCCATGATATCGATATCAAATTGAAGGCTGACCCTTTGCGGGCGGGAAAGCATACTCCAAAGGAGATCCTAACGTAAATATAAACCTACATTGGTAGTAGTTCGAGGAAGGCGAAATGTTGGAACCCAAGCCCACTACTGGTGCTAGACACTACTCTCAAAAAATATGTATATTGCTTCCATCATTTTCAATGGGTTGGTAGTACATCCATAGTCAAAATCTAACAATGGGGAGTCTTGACTTCAAAACATATCATAAGCTATAGTAGGAGTCTTGACTCCAAAAACATGATAAGCTAATCTTGTTAGCTTGGCTAAAATCATGAAAACATGCTTAACATGTGGGATTGCTCAAATCTTAAAATCATGCAGACTTGGAAAATAGACCTCATAAGTCAAAATCCTTAGATTCATACATGGGTAATTTGTAAACATTCATTCATATTATATATTTCATCATACTTGAAATCATGAATCATAAACTTGACTTTTCATGAAACTTGCATAATTGGGCATAATTTTTATAAAATTTGAAATCATGAATATATAACAAAAACAGGTATAAAATCTACCCATACATCTTAAAACATGCTTTGAAATATGAGAGAATTGACCCATAGACATATCACCAGAAGTTCATAATATTGGGTTAAAACCCTATAAGATCATAAACTTGAATTAGAACTTGAATTCATGAACTTGAAGAGAAATTTGGAGTGCGAGAAAGGAACTTGACTTTGAAGCCCAAAGAATTGAGGGAAAAGAATTGAGGATTCAAGCTTGATCTTCAAAAGGAATTCTAAACTTTGCATGCATGGGAGTTGAATGAATTAAAAAATAGGTTAAAATCCTTTAAACACTCCTTTAAAGTCTTGAAACAGCGTAATTTAGGTTAGGAACTTAATATTTATGAAAATATCCTTAATGATTAGAATCACGAAAAAGATCCTTTGCCAGTCCCAGCGAAGGACTGGACAGCTCGTTAGGAGGTAACGAGTTGTCCCACGTGACCAGTGCCACTGGAAACCCTCATTCTTGATTCTTTCCACCTAAAAAGCCAACCAAACATGTCATCAGCATTAGCAAGACTCGTTCCACGTCCGACATGACAACTCCTTCATCATTGGGCGCACGAGCGTCCTGGCGGCTCGTGGGGTGACACAATGGCTCGCCACCCCATCCGTTGTCACCTGAGGATCTGAAACCAGCTAAGGCACACATATAATGAACCATAACGACCCATTGGGTCTCTGCGAGGAGTCATTGGACGACTCGTCTGTGACCTAGTGCCATTACCTCTGATTTCTTTGTTTCAATTATAGATGTTCTTAGGAACTTTTTGGGTATTACAATAATTCCCCCTTAGGAAAATCATCACTAGATATGTGAGTTAAACATACTGAAAGAATGGGGAAAGAGCTGCGATCCACATGCGAACATTTAGGCTGAAATCTGATGGAGTGACTAACTTTGGACTGATACTTGATACACATGATTGAACTGAATTCATGAGCCATACATACATGCTTGCTAAAACATGAGAAGGCAGGCCCATGAACCTGAATAGAGTGCGAGGAAACTGATACCCCATGCTTTGAAAGTGAGCCCTAGAAAAGGAAAAGATGCGGGTATTTAGCCATCATATCTTCTTCCACTTCCCACATAGCTCCTCAACAAATTTGATTCCTCCATAAAGCTTCCTTGAAGCTGCTTATTTGTTCTCCAACTTATGAACCTGATCAAGGATCTCAACCCGGAACCCCCTCATAGATAAGCTATCCTTCACACCTATGCTCTCCCTTAGGAACAACTAGTAGGTCAAAATGCACTTCTTTAATAGAGATAAATGGAAAGCTGGATGTGCAGAGGCCTTTCGGTTGGTAGCTCCAACTCATAATCTACCTTTACCAATTCGCCTCAGAATCTTATAAGGGCCAATAATTGGGGACTAAGTTTTCTTTCTTTGTGAACCATCCCCAACTCCCTTCATGGGAGACGCAGCCCGTAAATACCCAATCATCAACTTCAAACTCAAGCTCTCTCAGTCTAACATCAACATAAAATTCGTGACTAAGAGTTTGTCTTGACCTTCTCTAATAAGCTGAACTTTCTCCATGGACTCATGAACTGAATCTAACCCTATCAACGTAGCCTCACCTACTTCAAACCATCCAATAGGTGATCTACACCTTTGCCCATAAAAAGACTCAAACGGAGCCATCTGAATTTTGGAGTGGCGACTATTATTGTAAGCAAGCTCGATGAGAGGCAGAGTGGTCATCCCAACTACCCTTGAAGTAATCGCACGCTCTAAACATCCTCCAAGGAAGTTTGAAGTGTCCGCTCGTCTGGCACCATTTGTTTGTGGGTCAAAAGCCGTGCTAAGCTTGACTGAGTATCAAGTCCCCTTAAGGAATGATCTCCAAAAGCACAGCAAGGTAAACTAAGTACCTCTCTCTAAAGATGGTGGACAAGGAGATTCATGTAGCGAACTAACTCCCGAATGTAAAATAGTTCTCAGCTGAATCGATAGTCTTGATAGGTAGAAAATGGGCTGCCTTGGTCAACCTGTCCACAACCACCCAAATTGGTCATCTTTGTCGGCGAGTACAAGGCAAGCCTGTGATGAAATCCATATAGATCTCTTCCCATTTTCAAGTAGGGATACTAATGTATTGTAGCATACCTCCAAGTCTCTGATGCTCCACTTTCATTTGTTGACAATTCGGACATAACACAAACTCGCTCTGTCGCTTCTTCATGCCATTCCACCGATAGACACCGTTGGTCTGAACATCTTGGTGGCTCACGAGATGGAGATAGAACACCGAGAGCCATACTCCTTACTCGATATCCATTCACCATAAGTCATCAACACCCGAAAGACATAAATGACCCTGATAACGAAATACACCATCTCCCCCTTGGAAGAGCCTCCACCTTTGATTTTGGGCAACTTTTAGCTTTACAAGATAGGATCCTCATCTTATCTAGTCTTCACCTCAGTCACCAATGAAGAATCTAGAACCATTCTTAACAGCTGACACCATCGTCTGCCGAGTCAAGATGACCCCTAAGAGCAAGGCATGGAAATCCTTTTCTAACTCCTTCCTCAATACTCCACATGGTACAAACTCTCCATGGACAGCCTGCTAGGGCATCCGCAACTTCGGTGGCCTTGCCCGGATTATAAAGACACTCATGTCGTAGTCCTTGAGAAGCTCTAGCCATCTCCTTTGTCGCAGAATTTAGGTCCTTTTAGTGAACACATACTGAAGGCAACCATACAAGTAGTGTCTCAAAATCTTCAGTAAATACCACTAACAACTCTAGGTCATGTATGGGTAATTCTTCTCGTGAGTCTTAAGGCATCTGAGGCATATGAAATGACTTTACCATGATGCATCAACACACAACCAAGACCAACTCTAGGGGCATCACAATACACAACGTCCATCAGTGCCCTCGATAAAGTCAATACTGGGGCTGAGGTGATTCGGGTCTTGCTCTTGAAACTCTTCTCACAAGCATCTGACCACTGAAATTTGATTTTCTTCGGGGTCTAACAGTGAAACTAGTGCTATAATGGATAAAATCCTTCAACAAACCTCCTATAGTAGCTAGCTAAACCCAAAAAAGCTCTGATATCCGAAGGACTAACTGGTCTAAGCCAATTCCTCACCGCCTCTATCTTTTGAGAGTCCACCTGCAGACCACGCTAGGTACCACATGAACCAAAATGCTACGAGTTCAACCCAAACTCACGAACTTCTTTAATTTAGCAAATATTTGGCGATCCTTTAGAGTTTGTAGTATAACCCTCAAATGATCGGCATGATCCTCCTCGCTGCAGTATATGAAAATTCATCTATGAATACAATCACGAATATGTCTAAAAATGGATCGAACACCCTGTTTATTAGATCTATAAATCTGCGGGAGCTTTTGTTAGTCCAAAAGACATAACTATGAATTCATAGTGACCATATGATTTTGAAGAGTTTGTCTTCGGGATGTCACTCTCTTTAACTCTGAGCTGATGATATGTAGATCTGAGGTCTATCTTTGAGAAGCACTTAGAACCTTGAAGTTGATCAAACAAGTCATCAATTCTGGGAGGGATGCGTTCTTGATTGTGGCCTTGTTTAATTGCTTTGATAATCAATGCAATTTCTAAGGGAACCATCCTTCTTCGAATAAAGAGAAGCTGGTGCACCCCATGGGGATTTACTAGGCGATGAAACCCTTATCTAGGGAGATATTTCAACTCCTTTAGCTCTACTGTATCCATTCTATAGAGAGGGAAATGGATTTGCTTGCATATCGAGGAGAAGGTCGATACGAAATCAATCTTACATTTACAGGCGGGACTCTTTGGTAGATCATCGAACACCCTGGATACTCACATACTATAGGGACTGACTAAGAGTCATGGTCTCGGACGTAGCATCCTTAACCCAGACTAGATGGTACACACATAGCCTTTAAATCATCTTCCCGACCTTAGGTTGGAAAAAAAAAACAACCTATAGGCACAACTAAGCTACTTCCACTCTAGGACTGGCTCACCCGAAAATTGGAGACTCCTATCGCATGGGTCTACAATTTAACGGGGGCATAACATGCATGCAACCAATCCATACCAAAGATAACATCAAATCGTTCATGTCTAACTCTGCTAAGTGGTGCGGTGACTTTTTGAGATTGTGATAGGGCAATTTTGTATTCTCGTCGAGCTATGGCAGGTCACCGACTGGTGTAGAGACTGAGAAGGGTTCAAATAGGGTTTTGGGACTGACTCAAAACTAATATCAACAAGAGTCATAAAAGATAGTAACCCTTGGATCTAACAATGCATATACATCAAGATGGACTACTCATAACATACCGGTGATAAATCTAGAGACCTCACCTGCTCTATGAGATGAGAAGGAATAAATCTTTTTCGGATGACGCCGATCACCACCTACACTAGTGGATGCATCATGCTGAGCCAAGCGTCTTTGGTGGGTTGCTGAACTGGTGGCTTGGTTACAACTCTGCTAGGGGCCTATCTTGTTTTGAAAGGTATCCTCTAGCTGATTAATGGGGCTTCCATACCGTAACACACGCTTGAACCCGATAGGAGTGCTTCTTCAGTTGACCTCCTACCACACCTATCACAAACTAGAATGCCAGGCTCTCTTAACCTCTAGGCACGATGCCCTACCCCTCTGATCCACGCCTTTGGGTCTAGATGGAACATTGGCGCGTGATGTACTTGGGGTGATGACCTCTGGTGGGATTGTTAATGATGTCCTCCACCGAACCTCACGAAACTATCCACGCTCTATCACGGCCCTTTTGTACTCTCTCCTTCTCCTTCATCTGATCCACCTTTATCTGCTGGGCGTATATGACCAATCATGAAGTGAATCAATCTTGACATAACGGTCCTGCACTCCTTAACCAACGAGTCTAATACTCCATTCATAAGCACGCTCTGCAAGCCTCGATCCGCAACCATCTCAGGTGCATACTTGGACAGCCGGAAACAAACTCCCAGGCATACTCTTGGACAATCCAGTGGTATTGCTTTAAGTTGACGAATTTCGCGTCCTTCACCTCCCTCAACTCTCTAGGGAAGAACCTATCCAAGAAGGCAGTCACAAACTTGTCCCAACTCATGAGGCGGAGTGCCGCACTACCATCCTTCCACAGGCGGGTACCATATCTGCTTAACCCCCTTCGGTGATAGGAGGCTAAATCCGTATTCTCCTCTCTAGTCACCCCATAATCTGGGTGATCTTCTGTACCTCCCTTAATAAACTCATGTAGATCCTCATCCATTTTCGACCCCGAAACTTAGATAGATTCATCTTGAGAAAGTCTCGAGCTGTGATTCTTCTTTGCGTTCCCATTCGAGGAACATGGGCCACTGCGATTGAACTGATCGGTAATCACTATGCTAACATCGGGAATACCACTCTAAGCTCCATAGTGTTTGATCGGACATAGAGATTCTGCTTGGTCTTGGTGGGGCATGTTAATGCCCATCTCCATTGCCATTGTCATGGCCATTTCCATTTCCATTTCCATTCTTTCTTCTATTCACTCGGCGTGGAGGCATGTTTCTGCAAATGCATATAACACGAGTTAGAAGGAAAAGATAGATACTTTATCTCATGACATAGATCATGAAAGAAGAGCTCACTAAAACGTCTTCTTAGCTCTCCCCCATAAGTGTGGAGCGCTTCACACCCATAGAAAAAGACTCTACTCAATGCGACTTTCGAGACACCCTAGGACACTCTAAACCTTTTGCTATGATACAAAGTTTTTCCCGACCTAGCTGGGATCCCGGGTCGAGACACGAGATCTGGAACCATGAATGGCTCTAAGTCGACCCATGGCATGAAAATAATAACTAAAGAACATATATCAGCGAATCAGATAAGCTGAAACATGAATAAGTGGATTTTGAAAAACGCATAATAATTATAAAATAGAGTCAACCCTTGATAAAGCTGAATATCTATATAATGTCTGATAAGCCTCTAAACTGTCTGATGAGCTGATGGGACAACATCCCCAACTAGCTTGCTAAAATATGACGAATATGATATAATCGAATGATAAGCTAAATATGCCATTAAGATGAGGACTCACCAACAATGGGAACTAAACTAAACTATGGGGAGTTGGACTAATGGAGAAAGCGAGTCGATCATCGGACCTATATTATGATTATATATAACATATTAAGTATGCGGTCAGTACTTGAAATGTACTAGTATGCAATTAAGTAAACATGTTGAAGTAATTATTGCTTCAAATTATGCATATGAACATAAATCATAAGATCATGGGAGTAAGGTGTGCGTAGTGAAATTTGAATCTGAAACATGCATAGTTATAAATTTGAATATAATATACGAATAGAATGACCAGAGCTAAAAATAGAAATAATATGACTTGTCATAGCTGAAATCATAAGTAAAAGCTCATAAACTGATTGTGGGTTATATTTGCTATTATACCTAACATAATAAGTCATAAACATGAATAAGCCAGAGTATGAGGAATAATGGGGGCTATTATAACAGTTCATGATGATAGAGCTTACGTGATGCACTAACTATCACTCAACAGGCAAAAGAGCCATCAAAATCTTGTCAGGGCTAAGGATGCTACCATGATATCAATATCTAGTAGAAGGCACCTCGCGGGTAGGGAAAACTCTCAAGGGAGATACAGTATGAAAATATATAAACCTATGTTGGCGCATAGTTCCGAGATCGAGGAACCTTGGAACCCCAAGCCTACTCGGTGCTAGACAGTGCTCCCAAAAACATGCATAGTGTTACTATGCTCTCAATGAAGCTGAAAATCATAATTACATGCATAGTATGAAATATGAAATGGGAGTCTTGACTCCCAAAACATATCATAATCTATAGTAAGTCTTGACTCCAAAACATATGATAAGGCAGTCTTAATGGCTAAATCATGAAACCTTATTAACATGTGTGGGCTTGCCAAATCTTAAAAAATCATGTTGAACAAATTGTTATGCCAGGGCAAGGATCGGACAGGAGTCAAAACGAGAGAGAGAAAAGTGGAAATTAGCACCCAAGTCATAAAATGAGCCGTGAGGTGGGTCGTGAGGAGTGACCACGAGTTGTGAAGTGAGTCATAGTCAAGAAGGGCACGACTAAGTTTTGGGGTGAGACCACGGGCATGACCATGAGTTGTGGTAAGGCCACACGACTCGTTAGGTCTCATTGGCCTAGGTGGACCGGTTGGAAAAATGGAAAGGGCAGTGAAGACCAGGATGGTGATCACAAATTGTGGTCGAACTTCGACTCGTGAGGTCACCCGTGGCTTGGATTGCATGGTTGATCAAGGTTTTGGAGTGAGTCGTGGGGATCATGGGTGGTGACCACAGTCGAGTAGTCGGCCACCACTAATCGTGAGGTCAGGAGTTGGGCGATGAGCATGAGCGGTTTCAGGCCACAAGTTGCCCACGGAAATGACTCTTGAGGTCACCGTGGGGGCTTTGACAACCAAATTTTCAGCATTTTTAGTAAGAATTGTTCCATAATAATTTCTAAATTCCTAAGGACCTAAACTATGTTGTTTAAGGTTTGAATAGGGTCTTTTAAGGGGATTAGTCCATGTTAAGCCTCAATCATGCATGCAAGAGTATAGAGAGGAGTCTAGGAGGTGATTCAAGGTGTACTTCCCCAATTTTTCTAAATTCCATCTCGGGCTTTCAAGGGAGTCTAAGAATCAAGTGTTTCGGTGTTTAGGTCATCGTGGGTGGTTCCTTCCACCCATGCTCCTACTCTATGATTTTACTTATAAATTATCAAAACTCATAGGGTTACGAAATTGATTTGTACAAAATTTAATGATTTAATTATGGGTCTTGTCATTTTGAAATCTTATCATAATTCATAAATTCAAAATAGATAAAGTCAAAAAATAAAAAAAATAATAATATTATTGATTTTGAATTTCTAAACAATTAAGCTTGATTACGCATGTCCCATGATGAATCAATTTATGATCCATTGATCAGTTGGTGTTTTGATAAACCCAACATGAATTATGGGCTATTTATGAATTTATTATGTTTATCTACTACGAACTTATGAATTTAAGATACATGCATGATGTACAAGTATTTATGAATTTTATCAATCATGAATTATATATTTTAGCCCAACCGCCGGGCCTCAAGTCATAGCTAGTTCACGTATGTTCAAGCATGTTTACGATTATCATGATTTAACTAGCCATGAACTCATGTATGTATTATTATGAGCACTATATATATTTTGGGAGTAGTATCGAACACCGAGTAGGTTCGGGGCTCACGATTAGCCGGTCTCATGAACTCGATGCCACCGTAGGTATGTGGGGATCCTTTCATGTTTGTCCTGGCCCAAATGGCCCTTTTCATGTGTGATCCACGCCCTTCATGGTTCTTATCCTTGACAAGGTACGAACACCCTCTCGACTAGGGTTACAAGTCAGGCTTCATGTGTGCTCATATGGGGTATGTCGGTTAAGAGAATCTTCCACTGTTCCTCATGATTTATGCGTGTTATGATTATGTATGTTGGCTCAAGTCATGTTTAGTAAATTGCTTCTATTATGATTATGATTATGTTATGTTACGAATGCTTTGAAAACCTTGAGCCATATGATATGTTATTATTATTTACGATGCGAGCATCTTGTCCTACTCTTATGATCTTTTGTGAACTTCATATATGTTTTAAATGTCCGTTTTACTTACCTTGCATACTCGGTACATTCCACATCTTGATCGCATACATTCATATTTGTATCGTTTCATAATCTGGTCAGTTCTCGAGCTCAACCTTACCCATAGAAGCTAGTTTCGGCCTCGCTCTCGGCGCACTTGGTGAATCCTCATGTTCAGGCTACATGTTCACGCTCTATGTTATTTCTTGATTGGATTAGTTGAGAGTTGACCTATCAATCCGCCTTTCATGTTAGGAAACATCGGACTACAAGATGTATTCAGCTAGTATTGTATAGTCTAGTACTGTTTTCCTTTATGCTATGTTATGATTATTTTGTTTATGTTAAGTCTTCCATTTTTGTGATTGAATTGGATGTATTCTCATGCAATGGGTCAACTTGGGGCCTCTCGGGGCTTCTTGTCCTGTGTCTACGATCTGGGTGTACGTTTGGGCATGACAAACTTGGTATCAGAGCCATAGGTTTATGTGTCTTAGGGAATTAAAGCCACGTTACGTAGAGTCTTTTCATGGGTGTGAAGCACGCCACACTTATGACAAAGAAGCTACGAGACATTTAGAAATGTTCCCTTCTTTCATGATCTATGTCGTGCGATGAACGTCCTTTACTCCTCTAATTTGTGCTATTCGCATTTGCGGAATCATGCCTCACGTCGAGTAAACGCCGGGAGAAATGAAAATGGTAATGATCATGAGGGTGCCCGTGATGGTGAGGCATCAGCCGGCTCCACTGTTCATGAGGAGCACGCCACCGAGAGCACCTGCCCATGTTGAGTTTAGAGGCGAGGTCGAATGCGCACAGTCCATGGCTGCCCTAGGTCCAAAATCAGACGGTGGCACATTTTCCTCGAATGGGAATGTGGCTGGCTTTCCGGGTGAGAGACTTTGTAGATGAGCCCTCCGGGTTCACGGGGTCCAAGGGTGGACAAGGATCACATGACTCATTGAGGAGATTCTGAAAATGACCCCGGGTGATGGGGGTGAACAATGGGGAATGCATTGACTTGACCTCTTTGTCGGCTAAAGTAGCAGCACAGATTTGGTTTAAGCAATGGAGAGATGCCAGGGCGGCGGAGTGCTTAGGGCCCAGATAGGTTGGGATGAGTTTCTACTTGCATTATGGATGAGTTCTTCCCTCGGGAGTTGAGGAGCTCAAGGCAGCCAGGTTTGTTAATATGAAGCGGTAGCATGTACGATACAAGAGTATGCATTGGAGTTCACCCGATTATCTAAATATGCTCTGGAGTTGGTGGCGGATTGGCGGGCTCGGGTGAGCCGCTTTGTGCATGGAGTAGCAGATTACTTGGACAAAGATTGTCGGATCACCATGCTTCACCAGGACATTGATTTTTCCGTATTGTATTGCATGCGCAGCGGTTTAGGTGGTCTATAGGAAGCCGAGAGAGGCCAAGGGGCTAGAGGCCCGAGACAACTCGGGGTTTCTTAGGCCGAGGTCAGGAGGTGGACCACATGGCGAGACTTGCAAGGTCCATTGCTCCAACTCCGGCATTGGCCAACACGCCATCTAGGTTCAGGGAGACCAGAAAAGTAGGGCTACAGGCTCGAGGGATCACGGTAGAATGCAGGTGGAGAGGGGAACTTTCCCAACTTGTGTGAGATATGGTAAAATGTCAGAGGTGCACAGTCGGTGCGAATGCTTGTTTGGTGTGGAAAACCTGGACATAAGATCAGGAATTGCCCTGCAGCCAGTTCTACCACTCCAGCAACACAGCCCTCAGCAGGGTGCTTCCACTAGTTCGGCGGGCGGTCGGTGGCAAAAAATAGGTTTTATGCTTACCCCTAGTGCCTCACCGGGAAGCGAGGAGGCTTCGTCGAACGTGGTCACGGGTACGTTGCAAGTCTTCCATATTGATGCTTATGCTTTGTTATATCCAGGAGCTACATTGTCTTTTGTGACACCTTACATTGCTAGTAGTTTTGGAGTTAGTCACGAAATTTTGTCGGAACCGTTCTGTCTACTCCCGGAGTCGGTGAATCGAGTGGTAGCTAGGCGGGTGTGCAGGGTTACCCATTACGGTGTTGCATAAGGTTACCTCCGCGGACTTAGTAGAATTATCTATGACTGATTTTGATATTATTCGGGCCATGGATTGGTTGTTTGCATGTTGCTTCGATTAACACTATAGAACTTGAGCGATGGAGTTGCATTTTATCGTTGAACCAGCTTTAGAATGGAGAGGTAGTTATTTGGTACACGTAGGTAACTTCATCTCTTACCTTAGGCCCCGAAAATGATCTCTAAGGGGTTGCATGTACCTTGCCACCTAGTTAGGGTTAGGATGTAGTGTCGAGACCCCGACTATCTGATCCAATTCCGGTGGTGTGCAGAGTATCGAGGTTTCCGCGATGATTTGTCAGGTGTTCCTTGGAGAGGGAAATTGGTTTGTTGATCTGTGCCCGATACGCAGCCTATATCTATTCCTCCTTACAGGATGGCTCCTGCATAATAAAGTTAAAGGAATAGTTGAAGGACTTGTTGGGTAAGGGTTTCGTGGAGCCGAGCAAGTAACCATGGGGTGCACCGGTTATATTTGTTCGAAAGAAGGATGGGTCCCTTTGAATGTGTATTGATTATCGGCAGTTGAATAAGGTCACTATCAAGAGGTACCCCGCACCCGGGATTGATGATTTCTTTGAACAGCTCCAAGGTGCCAGGAGTTTCTCGAAGATGGGTGGCTAGGATACCATCAGCTGAGTTACGGAGTGTGATATCCGAAGACAGCCTTCAAGCTGGTATGTACATCATGAGTTTGTAGTTATGTCATTTGGATTAACCAATTCTCTATGACTTTGGACCTAATGAACGGGGTGTTCAACGGTCATATTTTGGACATGTTCGTAGTGTGTTCATTGATAATATCCTTATATACTCTCGGAATTGAGGAGGGCATGCTACTCACTTATGTCTAGTGCTTCAAGTCCTCAGGATCGTCGGTTATATGCAAAGTTCGGCAAATGTGAGTTTGGTTGGACTGGATGGCATTTCTAGGCCATGTGGTTTTAGAGTGAGGGCATCAAGGTAGATTCCCCCGAGAAAATCAAGCGGTGAAGAATTGGCCCCGGGGCCCCTGAGGTGAATCCTTTATAAATTCGGAGTTTCTTAGGCTTACCTAGTTACTATCTGGAGATATTTTAAGGGTTTCTCATCTATTGAGACACCTTTGACCAAGTTGAGTAAGAAGAAGGTAAAGAGTTCAATGGTCGGAGGCTTGTGAGGAAAGCTTCCGGGGGTGAAGACCCGACTCACTTCGACACAGTGTTGTCTTTACCCAAGGGTACGGATGGCTTTGTTGTATATTGTGATGCTTCGAGAGTCGGACTGGGATGTGTGTTGATGCAGCACGGGAAAGTAATAGCATATGCCTCTCGACAGCGAAAATTCATGAAAATTGCCTGACCCATGATATCGAGAGTTGGCCGCGATGTAGATGTTTACATTAAAGATATGTCGGTATTACTTGTATGGGTCCACGTGGTTGTATTCATGGATCACAAGAGCTTGCAATATGTGTTCACGCAGAAGGATCTCAATCTTTGACAAAGGAGGTGGTTCAGAGACTATTAAAGGACTACAATATGAGTGTTTTTTACCGCCGGACAAAATTTAATGTGTAGTGGCGGATGCACTTAGTAGGATCTACATGGATAGTGTGTCCCACGTGGAAGGAAAGAAAGAGTTGGTGAAGAATGTCCACCAGCTTGCAAATTAGGAAGTTAGATTGGTCGACTCGACTGATGGCAGCTTCGTTGTGCAAAGGGGTCGGGATCATCCTTGGTGGTTGATGTCAAATCTAAGAAAGATGAAGATCCGGTTTTGAGGAAAGTTTGAAGGAAGCGATCTTGCAGTAAAAAAGGTGGTTTCTCCCAGGGGGATGGTGTGCTTTCTACCAGGGTCGACTAGTGTTCGGACATCCCGATAATTTGAGGTTCGGATATTTCATGAAGCACATGGTACCGAGATATTCTATCCATCAGGATCCACAAAGATGTACCGGGACTTGCGGGAAATCTATTGGTGGGATGATATGAAGAAGGATATCGCGAGTTCATAGCCAAATTTCCTAGCTTGTCAGCAAATGAAGGTTGAGCATCAAAGACTGGGAGGCGTACTTCAGGATATTAGCATCCCCATTTGGAAGCGGGAAGAGATTAATATGGATTTCATTACAGGCCTACCTCGTACTCGACGGCACTATGATTCCATTTGGGTGGTGGTAGAAAAGTTAACTAAAAGTTGCCCATTTCTGAGTCAAGACCACAGATTCAGCGAGATGACTATGCCAAACTGTATATTCGGGAGTTGGTTGGACTTCATGGAGTGTCCATGTGTTATATCGGGCCAGGAATTTTCAGTTTACCTCCCGGGATTCGGCAGTCTTTTAGAAGGGACTTGGGACTCAAGTCAACCTCGGTGCGGCCTTTCATCCGCAAACGGATGGACAAGCCGAAATGAACAATCAGACTCTTGAGGGATATATTTGAGGGCATGTGTTATGGATTTTAAAGGTAGTTGGGATGATCATTTGCCCTTAATAGAATTTGCTTATAATAGCAGTTATCACTCTAGTATCCAAATGGAACCGTTAGAGGCCCTCAATGGGTGAAGGTATAGATCTCCCATCGAATGGTTTGAGGATGGCGTGACTATGATAGGGCTAGATTTGATTCACGGCGATGGTGAGTTGAGTTGATAAAGGACCGACTGAAAACCACTTAGAGTCGTCAGAAATCATATGTGGCATGAGAAGATATTTGGAGTTTGATGTGGGCGGTAGGTATTTCTAAAGGTATCTCCATGAAGGGAGAGTCATACGGTTTGGAAAGAGAGGAAACTCGGTCCCCGATATGTTGGTCACTTACCGAGAAGAGTTGGTAAGGTAGCGTATGAGTTGGACTTGCAATCCAAGTTATCTTCTTTGAATCCCATGTTTCATGTCACTCTTGAAAAAGTGATTGGGTGATCCAGCTTTAGTAGTCTGATGGACAACGTTGGTGCAAAAGAATAGCCTCAGCGATGAAGAAATTCTGGTGAAATCTTGGATCATCAAGTTCGGATGCTGAGGAACAAAGAAGTAACTCCAGTTAAAGTATTATGGAGAAATCAGCATGTTGGGGAAGGAGCTACATGGGAGCCGAGCCGGATATGATGGTAGATACCCACATTTGTTCTCTGAGGCTCGGTTTCCGCTTGAAGTAATAGGTTTTTGCCCTAAACCTCTAATCAGATTTCATGTTCGGTTCATGCATATGAGTTTGTTTATGATATGGTATATGTATGTGGTGTTTGGTCAATTGATTATATAGTTCTTTTGGGAGGTGATCCATCAGTCGGTCCGGCTCAGTTTCCGCTTGAAGTATTAGTTTTTGCCCTAAACCTCTAATCAGATTTCATGTTCAGTTCATGCATATGAGTTTGTTTTATGATATGGTATATGTATGTGGTGTTTGAATTCAATTCAGTTATATAGTTCTTTTGGGAGGTAGTCAATCCGTCAGTTTTCAACTTAAATGATTAGTAATTGTATATGGTGATTGATTGTTTCTGAGTTTTCTGCATGTTTCTAACATTCGAGGATGAATGTTTCCAAGGGGGAGATATTGTTATACCTCGGGAACCCAAGGATCAGACCCTGGAGTCAAAATGGAGAAAAACTGAAAATTCGCATCAGGTCACACAACGACCCATGAGGTGGGTCGTGAGGAGTGACCACGAGTTGTAAAGTGACTTGTGGTCAAGCAGGGCACAACTAAGTTTTGGGGTGAGACCACGGGCATGACCATGAGTTGTGGTCAGGCCACACGACTCGTTAGGTCACCCGTGGCCTAGGTGGACCAGTTGGAAAAATGGGAAAGGGCAGTGAAGACCACGGATGGTGACCACAAGTTGTGGTCAGACCTCACGACTCGTGAGGTCACCGTGGCTTGGATTGCATGGTTGATCAAGGTTTTGGGTAGTGGGGATCATGGGTGGTGACCACGATTAGTGGTCAGCCACCACGATTCGTGGGGTCCCTTTGGGAGTTGGGCAGTGAGCATGACGGTTTCAGGCCACGAGCTATGCCCCCTGGCAATGAATCTTGAGGTCTCTCGTGGGGACTGACAACCAAGAATTTTCTGCATTTTTAGTAAGGGCTAAATTCCTAAGGCCTAAACTATGTCGTTTTAAGGTTTGAATAGGGTCTTTTAAGGGGGATTAGTCCATGTTAAGCCTCATTCATGCATGCAAGAGTATAGAGAGGAGTCTAGGAGGTGATTAAAGGTGTTCTTCCCCAATTTCTCTAAATTCCATCTTGGGTTTTAAAGGGAGATTAAGAATCAAGTGTTTCCAAGTATGTAAGGTCATCAATGGGTGGTTCCTTCCACACCCATGCTCCTACTCTATGATTTTACTTATAAATTATCAAAAACTCATGGAGTTTTGAAATTGATTTGTATAAAATTAAATGATTTAATTATGGGTCTTGTGATTTTGAAATCTGATCATAATCTACGTTGTGATTTTCAATTTTTTTTCTAGATATTTCTGTTA
>JACEIK010014081.1:8282-22854 GCA_018107945.1 Datura stramonium
TCCCTCTATTCGTGTAGTTCATGCTTCAGGGACAAATCACAATTTTCAAAAGAGGAGGGGTGTATTTGTATTTTTAGTGTTTTTGAATTTGTCTGAGGGTTTTTCTTGTCGTGTTTCTTTTTCCTCGGGCATGCTATCTAGTAGAACCAACATGTTTAGCATTTTATATATTTTTGTGTGAATTTTTTAAGTAGAAAGTAGGTTAGGAGTACTCAGCCAATAAAATTGCACTAGTTTTGGATTTTTGAAAAAAGATTGACCCTGTTTGAAAATTTTTGATGAATTAGCTGTGTACTTGTGACTGAATGCGTGATTTCTGTAGATCTTTTGATGTCATTTAATGTATTAGAATGAGTAGTTTTGTTAAGCCATGCATAAACCAGACATTTAGAGTGAATATAAGTCATGTTCCATGAGTGAGGTAGGTTTGATACTTAGTTCAGTACTGTGTTGAAGATCTAGAACTTGCCTGGTTGGTCTTTGCATAGGTTAAGGATGGTTGGTTTGGATAGGATCATAGGCCATTTTTGTTGACCCTACTTTTAGCCTAAATGACCCTACCAAAATCACATGATTCCCTTGATCCCAATTTTGAGCCTTTAATTAACCATTTTTCTTTGATTAACCGATTAACCGCACCCATTTTTTATAATGAATATGTTTCGCCCTTGGCCCCTCCTTGGACACTATGAACCTCAATATAGGCAAAATGTATAAGTTGAGGGTGGCCAGAATAGGGGTGCATAAATAGTGGGAAAGAGAAAAAGGGAGAGAAAAGAGAAAAGGTGAAAAATGAGGTGTGGTGTGACAAAAGAAAAAGAAAAATAAAAAAAGAAGAAAAATTAAAAAGTAAATTCAAACAGAAAATAATGCTTGAAAGAAAAATGTTGAAAACACACCACACTCATGCAAGAGCATAAAAAGGGGTGAAAAAGGGAGGAAAAAGAAGGAAAAGAAAAAAAAAGGTGAAATAGGTGAATGATGGAGCCAGATGTATGTAGTGCCAAGGAAGAGTTAGCCACTTAAAAAGATCCCATATTTATCATGTCCAGCCCTAAAGCCTACATTACAAGCCGAATCAAATCCTATAGTGATCTTAATCTAACCATCTGATAGACCGAAGTAGAGAAAATAAGGGCAAGCCTATGGTATCTAATACACAGTATTTGGAACTTCTTTGTGAGAGTGAGAGTTTTGCTTGTTCAGTCCCATGCCATATCTGTTACTATATCTGTGAGTGGGGACTTCGTTTGCTGTGAGGGTACATGGTTTATGTTTAATTTTACCAGTGGTCTGTGTTAAAAGTATCGGTGATGACTTGACTACTTGTTAATAGCTGGATGAAATATCTTGATCCCTGCTTATCATGTTTTGTGGTTGCTTGTAGTACATGTGCTGATGTTGGTTCACATAAGAAGGGTCAAAAGTTGTTGGATTTATAGTGCAAATTTTGTTTGGTATTGGTTGTAGTATCCAAGGTTTAATTTCTAGTTAAGCGTCGTGTTTAGTTTTTTTTTCTTTGCCTGAGGACATGCAAAAGTCTTAAGTTGAGGGTGTTGATGTGCTGTGAGTTTACTGCACTTCCGACGCTCAAAACTAAGAAAATAGCATGAACTTAGGTGTGTTTATATGGATATAAGACATTTTTTCTTAGATTTCAGAAAAAATAAGTGTTGGAGCAAGAATGTGCAAAAGAAGCCTGAAAGTGCATAAAATGAGCTATAGTGTCAGTCTCAGTACGAGCCATATGTTGATAGTACGAGCCGTACAGAGAAACGTGACAAGTTTCAGATGGATGAAGTGGGAAGAATGCAACCTACGACTCTCAGTACGAGCCGTACCACAATAGTACGAGCTGTAACTAGAATAGTGGAAATATTTAGAAGGAATTGCACAAAAGAAGACTCCTGGAACTGATGGATTTACGAACCATGGCAACAATGTACGAATCGTACCAGGAGAAGTGGTGAACTTCAGAGGATTTTCAGTGCTAAGCAGAACTTCAGACAGTACGAGTCATGGCTAGGAGGTACGAGTCATACCATAACACTCATGAATAATTTCAAAAGATGTCAGAGTTCTCATAGACATACCACGAAAGCAAAGAACGACTCGCAGGAAGAATGTATGATTCGTACCAATTCCCAACACTTGGCCAAAATTTCAGCAAGCCAAGGATTTACGGATAGCAGGTACGACCCATACAATCCTGTTACGGGTCGTATGATTAGTCGTGGCTCAGGCGGCGCTAGTTATAGAAAATCACCCTGTTAGCTTAGGAAAAGGATTCTTATATCTGTATAAATACCTTTTATATTTTATTTTCAGAAGAGAAGCGTGAAATCAATAGGGATTCTAGAGAAAAACATAGAATTGAGTTGATTAACTTGTGATCAACCTTTTCTTGGATTCTTTCTTGATATTTATCAATTGTTCTTGAGATTTTTCTTATGTATTGAAAGCAGGTTTTCTCTCGACTACCATTGTAAGTATTGAATTATGTGTTTAATTATGAATGCATATCACATCCTTGTAACTATGAGAGGCTAAAACCTCCATAGCTAGGGTTGTGGGAACCATGGTGGATTAACAAGCTAGGGATACACAAATGTGATTCAAAACCAATGCAAAACGCTTGTATTGTATTCTCTTCATCTTCAAACATTTCTTAACAGTGTACAACATTAGGACTTGCCCAAATTCTTTACTTTCTTGAGCCTGGAGAGGTAGAGATTAGGAAAAGAGAACTACAACAAAGCCTTGATCTTGGTGATTATTGTATTAACTTGAGTTGTGGTCATGGGATAGTTAAATTTGGAACATATTGATAACGGTTAGTTTGAAACCGCTCATGAGACCTGATCTGGTGATTGAGTATAGTCATCTAATAGGGACGAACCAGTCGTTTGGATGAACCCTAGTTATCAATTCTACAAGTAAGCATTGGTATTGATCATGTGTGTATACCTGAAGTAGTTACGAATTCATGGGGAACACAAATCCTAGTTATTCTTAAATCTTGATTTAAATCATAATTTCAATCGTTGTTTTGATCATTGTTTTCTTAGAAGCCCCAAATCGGAGTAACTAACCAAAAAGTTCACTTACTGGCATTAGTCTAGATCTTTCATATTCCCTGTGGATTCGACCCCAACCTCTTTGTTGGGTTCTTTATTGACAACGTCCACTTCATACTTTAGAAGGAGGTGTGAGTTTGAGCATTATCAGTAAACTCAGATAAACTCAAAGAAATCATCAGTTAATAAATAACTAATTTATTTTCATTATGTTTAATCATACACAACATTTAGTACCACCAGTTAAGACAATTATGTCATTATCATGCCTAATATCAAGGAGAGAAATCAAGCATAGTTAAAAAAAATTCATACCAATTCATGGAAAAATCAAATTTGTCAATCCAACTCAAGAAAAATTAAAGTTCAGCATGTCATACTTAAGGCAAATCAAAATCCATCATGCCCACTTTTAGGGCGGATCAACAATTCAAAGAGCAATTCATTAGGGCTACTAACCATCAAAAACTATTCTTTCTTCCTAATAATAAGGCTGCTTCAGGAGTAATTCATCAGGTTCATCAATTCAACTCTTGGATACTATTCTTTCTCTTGAATAGTAAGGTTTCGCATAGAAACCCAAACACAAATAAATTCAATCGTTGCACTTCAGCCGAATCATTAATCATGACATAATTATCCAAATCATCCTTTACTTAATCTTATCATTAGTATAGTTACATCAAATCATTATTCATATTAGAAACCATCTTTAAAGCTGTTAAATCATGTTTCAAGTCAATAACTCATTCAAAGAGAAAAAATATGTTGAAAGTCATTACTTTAAATTCAACTCAAAAAATTCCATTTATAGGGGAAACACATTTCACACGCATATATCATAATATGAGATAAATATAAAGACTTGATGCGAGCATGTTCCATACGCTCATAAATCCTATTCAAAACCTCTTCGTAGATAAAAGTATGTTAAAAAAGAGACATACCTCAAATCCAGCTAAAAACACTTTAAATATGTTCAACAATGCTCAATAGTGACTCTACAATCAATTTTGATATAATGTTTATAACTTTAATCAAATTTCATGAATTTCCAGCCTTTTTGAAAAACTAGGGTTCTAGGAAAAAATTCATGTTTATAGTGAATTCAAGAATCACCTATTGTTAATAACGTCTTTTAATAGGGTACATGAACCTCAATTGACCCTCTAATTACTGTAATTTATCAAGAGACTTACCTTGTGAAGATTCCCAAAGATTCCTCTCAATCGAGTCTTGAATTGATTCTTTAAATCTAAGGATTAGAATGATGATTCTAACATTAATTTGATTTAATAATCATGAGGTTGATAATAACTCACCTTAGATGATTATGAAAATTCTAAGGTGTTCTCTCTCTCAAAATTCGACAAAAAACGAAATGGAATGAGGAATTTGGCTAAAACACATATTTATAAGTTTCCTATATGTTTTGGCGTGTGTCCACCATGTGACAAGTTTTGAAATTCAATTATACGTTGATTGTATGTCAATTATGAGTTTAAATACAATGGAAATACACGACATACACTAATATACACATTACACATAATATATACCTAATATATATCTAATATACACATGATATGTATGGTCCGTATGCCATGTACAACTTTGTAAAACCACCACATACGGCCCTTATGTACCATGTTCGTCCATATGCTGCCTCTTCATGTCAACCCACCTAATTCCAGTAGCTACAAATTGGCACTTCCATCTGCGGTCTGATGTATGGTCCATATACCACATATATGATCCGTATATCAGATATATGACCATTGCGTTTGGACAACTTTTAGTAAATCATACATAATTTCTTGATCATAATTCAAATTGATATGATCTTTATTTGGATGGAAATATTTTTCAATGGGCTACAATATTCATGCACAAAATTTTCCTAGATTCATAACTAATTAAGGATTATATGTACTTGAACGGAGTTTTTATGCAAATTCAATTGGAATTTTTGATTTTTCTTGCACTTTTCAATTTGCTTTGTACTTAGGGAAATCTTTACATTCCAAATTCATTTTAAATAACCATATATGATTAATGTAACACATTCATTATACTATTTGTAACTAACCACAAACATTTAATGAATTCAAACCTAACCCAAAAGTACGATGTGTTACAACAAAGGTTGCTATTTTATATGCACTTTAGACCATATACCATCTCAAAGAACTTTTGAGACATGTGGGTTCCAAGTCCACACACAAATCAGTACATCTTTGCCCACATAATGGAAACTAGCTTTAGAACATATCGAGTTGGCTGTGTGAACTTAAGGCTGTAATCCCTCACACTCATGACACCTTACCTGAGGCCTGTGAATTATCGGCCTTGGCTTCCTATAATTTCATGGGTAAGAAGTAATAAAAAGTATTCATAAAATCGTCCTAGACTGTGAAGTGGTGTCTTCCCCTCGAGACAGTTCTCATTTCTCATATCATGCAATAGCCACCTTTTTCAGATGATAGAAAACAAATTCAACTGCCTCTGTCTCAATGGAATACATGGCTCGGATAAACCTCCATGTCATCAATGAAATTTTAGGGATCCTCTTAGGTTTCGATCTTGTGAAGACTGATGGGTTCATCAGAGAAACTCTTTAATTCTTGAAAGTCAAACCCTTATGAATATTAGCATTCTAAGGTGTAGTTCCCTAACGTTGGGATTATGCAACAACAAGTTGGTCAAGCATCTGAATAACTCCTCTCATATCTATGTCAGAAGAAATTGGTGGTGGTGTGTATGAGGTGGGGTATTCGATGGGTCTCTTTGTTAGTGGAGTTGACATAGGGGTTTCCAGAACAGTGACGTAACCTTGAGATCTCCTTTGAACAACTCGAGTTTGGAGCAATAGAGAAGCCAATCCGGGTAGGAACACAATCCTTATAGTATAGCAAACACTCCTAGGCAACTTACTAGTGTTCGCCTAGATTGTAGCATTAGCCCTCTAGCTCATAGTAGCTTTCCTCTTAGCAGACATTTTTTAAAAGAAACGTATAATGCACAAGTTTAGAACATCCCCTTTGGCTTGCAGTTTTTTTTCCTCTTAGCAGGCATTTTTTGAAAAAATGTAGTAATGCACATGTTAGAATCTTTCTTAAAGCTTATTTTTATAGCACGATCTAGAGTATGAAAGAAGAGTAACAATCTTATGTGTCCCGTAGCCTCCTAATTATAAATTTGGCTCTCTTTACACCCATAATTAAGACTATACTAGATATGACTTCATAGAATCCCTATGACATTTGAACCCAGTGCTCTGATACCAAACTTTTCATTCCACGACCCTGGGCCTAGGCGAGACCGGCACTCGATGCCGTAATTTTTCCAATCGAACTACTAGCATGGCATGATACTTGAGACATGTGCAGAATAACATGTGAAAGATTCATAAAATAAGACTTTAAAGTGATTTTCCATCCATAAAACCATTTAAATCAATAAAGAAATAATTTTCCTTAATATTGAGATTTATAAGTGAAAATTTTAATCTTTTTTTAAAAATATATGGTTTAAACACTAATTAAGGATCTGAATTAATTGAGAATCCAACCAACTCAATATCTTTTTATTTGAAAAATGGCGAAATGCTCATATTAGCGTTCTTGCATGAGTAAACTGGCTTAATGCATAACAACATAAATTTAATAAAGCAAGCTAACCCATATTCTTTTACTCATTTGATATTTAAAACTCATTGAATCAATTAATCTAATTTCATGTCATATAGGTACTATTATGAAGGAAACCTTCCTACCAAAGTCTATCCATTCCCTCTCCTTGAATTCAAGATATCTAATAAACATGTAGGGATCTCAATCATTCCATAATATACATTGATAGTGTCTACATTTATAATTACATATATACCACCTAATGCTAGTAGAGAAAAGGAAAGGAAAAGGTCATCTTATGTTGGCAAAACATGTAACCACAACAATATCTAAATGTAGTCCATCTCTTTAATTATACTAGTATTAGTATTCGCGCGATGCATGGATAATATTTAAGAAATAAATTATTAAAAAATATAGATAAAAATTAACTTAGATTTGCAAAATTACCAAATGAATAAATGAGAAATATTCAGTAGTTTGCTAAAACATACAAATAAAAATAAAAAGTGAATTTAATAATTACCAAATAGGTCATTCTCGTCAAGATCAAGTTGGTCAATCAACTGCTCATAAGGCTGTAGCTTGAAGATATGCACACCGAACTGTGGATCATTTATTTCAATCAAAAAATTATTTTATTAGTAAAAGTCAGCCTCAACTTTTGTTTATTGGTTTTATATTTCACGTTAGTTTGACCAACAATAAAAATTTCCATGGTATACAATTCCAACTCATTTATTTTTGCTTTAAACATATAGATAACATACCTACCCACAATTCATCGAAACAATCTCCCTTTAAAAGATTCAATATTTATATTTTATCTATAAGAGGATAATCAATATCTTTTGTTTATTGGTTTTATATTTCACGTAGTTTGACCAACAATAAAATTTTCAATGGTATACAATTCCAACTCATTTATTTTTGCTTTAAACATATAGATAACATACTCTACCCACACCATCGAAACAATCTCCCTTTAAAAAGATTCATTATTTATATTTTATCTATAAGAGGATAATCAATATATGTATTTATAATTTTAATAAGAGCAAATAAATATCTTATCCTCGTAGCAATATCTTTATTGGAAATTGATTTATTTGTCTTTTCGCGATGAGGAAACTATTCATAATCGTATGACACGAACTTTCAAAACCCCATTTCATCTTTATTTTGGATATCTCACTGATAAAGTCAATTTTAGTAGATATTGAATGAATGCTCCTAAATATATATAATATTTAGTAGAAAACTTTCCTATTAGAATGACTATAATAATGACTTGAATTTTTCCCATATATATCCTATTGTTAATCAAATAATGACTTGTCAAGTTATGTCTCTAATCATAGAAAATATTCTAATATATATTATAAATAATTCAAATATATCACTCCATAATTAGTGATTTTGGTAATAATTTTTCACAATCTTTTTCTTTATATAGTAATAACAAGTAAATGATTATAATTAGTTAAAGCAAGTATTACGTCCTAAAATTATATGATGCCGATGTATTAGTACCAATATTATAATCTATATAATATAAATTATATTAACTTTTTATAATAGTATCTGATTTAAATTTAAATATATCACGCCATAATTAGTGCCTTTACAATAAATTTTCACAATCTTTTCTTGTGCGCACTAATTAATTGATTATAATTAGTTAAATGTGAGTATTACGCCTTTAAAATTATGCGTATTTTTAGGAATTGAATTGAATCTAAGTTAATATTTATATCATCATAATAAATAATTTAAACTACTTTTTTGATGTAAAAGTTTCAAGTAGCTACTTCTCAATACGTCACTTGACTTAACCTCATGCTTCACTATCCTATATATTATATAATTATAATATCATTCGTATTATATTGCATCCTCCTAAATTTATATAATATTTTCAGGTGAATATTTCCCTAATAGAATCATTATAATTATGACGTGATTTTTCTCATATATCGTATAATTTATTGAATTCAAAATTGTAATTGAAATTTATTTTTGTTTTATAACACTCCACAATTTAAAAATTAATGTAAACAACTATAATTTGTTTCAATTTTTTTTTAAGTTTAAATATTTAATATTAAAAAGGTGATAACTTCCCACAGAAAAAGAGTACTGATAAGTGGGTATTGCACCTACTTATCTTTTGCTTAAACTTAAGATTATTATTTGTTTGTGTTAAAAGATATGCATCTCATGGTCTAATTTCTTATTTTGCAAGTGATGTGAG
This sequence comes from Datura stramonium, assembly GCA_018107945.1. Classification (NCBI taxonomy): domain Eukaryota; kingdom Viridiplantae; phylum Streptophyta; class Magnoliopsida; order Solanales; family Solanaceae; genus Datura; species Datura stramonium. The sequence continues at coordinate 17,246 of JACEIK010014081.1, forward strand.
ATGAAAAGGTCTAAGGGCAGTTCCTAGCTAAAAAGATACCAAAAAGCAAGCCAAGAAGCTCAAACTCAATGAAGCGCCTCCTAAGTATGGATCGAGGATGGCTAAATGCGAACCGCGGATGAATCACATTTCACTCCATAAGAATTTAACTTAGCCTTTGTAAATGCGACCTGACGGCGAGCCGTGAATACGCAAACGTGGGATGCGGTTCAGACACGGCTCAAGTCAGAATCCCTAGCGCACTAGCAACCCAAAGGCCTTTGAAGTGCAGAGCGCACGGTTGACGAACCGTGGGATGCAAATGGTCAGCTCTTAAGGACAAAAAGACAATAATTTTTCTATCTGGGACACGATCAAGACGCGAACCACGAATGGCTAACCATGGCCGTGGATGCTGTGTCGTGGCATTTTTGTAATTACAAATTACTTGATTTCTTTCCTTTTTAATATTAGTAGGGTTTTAATTAAAGGCTCGTTGGTTGGGAAGAAAATTATTATTGATCATATTTTGAAAAATGATAGAGAAGGAAAAGGAAGAAGTGTGTTTTCTTGAGCTTGTGAACAATCTTGAATTATTAATCCGACAGAGAACTTTTGTTATCATTAGTGTAAGTCAATGTTTATCATCTCTTATTTTCATGAGTTTATTATCATGTCAGTCATGAGTGGCTAAATTTCGTAACTAGGATTGTGGGAACTATGTAATTATAATGGTCACAGGTCTACAAATTTAGAGATTCTTTGAGGTTATAGGTTCAGATTATTGACTTATTCTTTTTCTTGAATTTTTCTGATAGTTGCAAACGTTGGAATCAACCTTTATATATTTCTAGCTTGAAAAAAAAGAAAAGATTTATAAAAATAAGCAATAACGGGGATTCAAGGCTTCCAACCCTTGTCTTATAGATAATGCCGTAACTAGGTTAGTTTATCCGAAACTCTTAATATTTTTGTTGCGTTAATCATTCATAGTCCATAAGGATTTGAAGTAACAATCATTTAATTGGGTTAAAAAATATTGAATGAAACTTTAAAAGCATCAGTATGAGCGAATGACCAAAGTATGATCTCAGTAAGTTGTAGACCTATAGACGTTAAAAAATCATAGGAAACATAACCCTAATATCATTCTATTATTGATTTTTGTTAAAAAAATTTCAAAATCAATTTCTGGTAACTTTTTCACAATTCTTAGTGTAGACTTTCCTTCCTCCTTTTATTGAAATATTGACTAAATAAATTTGAATATTCACTTTTGATAAATTTTGCACCTTATTCCCTGTGGAATTCGACCCCAATCTTGTTGGGTTATATATTTGAGCAACGACCGCTTTATACCTTTAGTAGGTGTCATTTGGGTGTACCAAATTTTGGTGTTGTTGCCACACAGTTAGTTTTTCAAAATCTATCGCTAGTGTAAATTCAAAATTTCTTTAGTCCATATTTCTAATTTATTTTATTTTGTTGTTTGTGTTCCTTGGCAAGTTCAATGGAAAATCTTGATAACGTTGAGTTGAATGAAGCTCAACTTGCTGCAGCCACAACTAGCAGCCCGAAATACTTAGCAAAGGGTGAGAAATCATCCCCTAGTTAACAGACGTGCTTCTCCCGCGAAAGAAGTTGACTTGGAGAAATTGGGATATGCAGGTGCCATTATACTACCAGAACTTGGTGAAAACGCCAAGTTCGATCACTAGCACCATGATGTACCTACTTAGCATGAAGGGATTGTATGGAGGTTTTTCTCATGAGGATCCAAATTAACATTTGAAGAACTTCACTGAGATATGCAGTGTATGAAGGTTGTCGGGTGTATCATAGGAGGCAATGAGGCTCAGACTATTCCCCTTCTCACTAACTGGAGAAGCAATTGCATGATTGGGTGAGTTGTCGTATGAATCACGAATCACAAACATGTTGGGGAGAACTAACTGCTGCTTTTCTAGAGAGATTTTTCTCTCCTTCTCGGATGATCCAGTTGAGGAACGAAACATCAACTTCAGACAACTTCCAAATGAGGCATTGCATGAAGCTTGGTTAAGATTCAAGAAGAAGATCAAGAAATGACCAAATCATAGACTCCTAGATGAAGTTCTCTTGCAGTCATTCTATAGGTCGCTGGATGGCCTAAACAAAGAGGTAGTAAACATATAGGTGAAGGATCACTGATGGACCAATTATTTGCTATCGCTAGTGCACTACTGGACAAAATGACCAGAACTAATAGAGCATGACACACTCGAGAGATGGAAGCAGTAAGTGGTGTGCAATCGAAAGGTATTTCCAAAGAATAACTGAGAAGAGAAGAGAATGAGACTAGGACATGGCTCAACTGAAAACTCAAATGAACTTTCTCACAAAAAATCTGATGGGAGCTTGGTCTCAGAAGGTCAATGTGGTACCAAACCAGGAGCAGGTGCCTCAACATGATGAATATTATCAGAACTATGAAGAAGAGGCAAACTTTATTACTAATTAGGGTGGGGTTTCTCGATCTACAACTTAAAGATCTAACCAAGATTCTTAGCAACAACGCTAGGGAATCAAGGTTGGAATAGATATATAGATAATAATGGCTATGGCAGAGCCAGATGGAGAGATAGAGACTAAAATAATGGCAGGAATAGAGAACAGAGCAACTGGAGAGACAGAGATCAAGGTTTTAGGAACAACCAAGGAGGTGCTTATATCCCTCCCAAGGGAAATCAAGAAGGTCCAAATGTATCCTCAAGCAGTGAACCAGCTCAGTCTAAGATGGAAAAATATTGGCAAGAGTGTTGAAGAAGGTAGAATCCACAGACTCTGGGATCAAAAAAATCAGAGGAGACCTGTCTAATGTGAATCAGCTAGTGAATTCTCACAGCACAACTATTAAGCAGCTGGAGTAGCAGATGAATTAAATTTTAGCAGCTCTTAATCCCAGACAAAAAGGAATGCTACCAAGTTATGCGATGCTAAATCCTAAAAATGATAATCATTGCATGACTATTGCTACTAAAATGGTAGTGTTTTGCGGCCAATCACGGAAATAAGAGTTGATGAGCAAGATGATGAGGCTGCTACGGAGCCATGGGTAGTAGTTAATGAAGAGGAGATTCAGCATAAACAAGTTCAGGCTAACAAATCAGTAGTCATTAATGTTGACTCAGACGAGACTGATAAGTCTCTAATTGCAGCCAGAGAAGATGACTGTGAAAAGGAAAAAAGAGAAGGAAATGCCAAAGGTGTTTTCTCAAATACATAGGCCCCCTCCTCCATTTCCCTAGAGGCTTAAGAAGAAGGTATAAGATGACAAGTTTTACAGGTTTATTTCCATGCTAAAATGGCTTTTCGTGAACATCCCACTGGTGGATGCCTTGGAGCAAACGCCAAGCTATGTCAAGATCATGAAGGACTTGGTGATTAAGAAGAGAACCATGGGTTACGAGCCGATTGATAATACGTACAACTGTAGTGTGATTGTATCATAGTCTTTGGTTTAAAAGAAAGAGGATCAAGGAGCATTCATAATCCCATGCACAATTGGGACATTTAACTTTGCCAAAGCTCTCTGCGACTTAGGTGCAAGTATCAACCTGATGCTGTTTACTATATTCAAGAAGTTGGGTCTAGCAACTACTAGACCAACGACAATGAGGTTGCTAATGGCAAATAGGACAGTGAAGAGACCGGTGGGCATCTTGTATGATGTATTGGTAAAGGTGAACAATTTTATTTTTCTATCCGACTTCATGATTTTAGATTGCGAAGTGGATTTCGAGGTTCCTATTATATTGGGGAGACCATTTCTAGCAATGAGCAGAGAACTGGTTGGTGTGGAGAGAGGTGAATTGAAGTTCAGGTTGAACAACAAAGAGATTGTCTTCAATGTATATCAGTCCATGAGGCAGCCCAAAGATATGAGTATCATTTTAGTGATAGATACTATTGACGAAGTAGTGGATGATGCCACAGAGGAGAAGTTTGTTGCTGAAGCATTGGTTGCAGTCATCATGAACTTTACTGGTGACTCAATCAAAGAGTGTGAGAAGATGCAACATGCAGTGGAAGTCATGGGATCTTATTTATTCGTGCCTAAAAAGCTTGATTTGGACCTAAAGAACAAAAAGAACCCGCCTGTAATACCACCCATTGAAGAACCCCCCATCTTGGACCTCAAACCTTACTAGCTCATCTGAGGTATGCATATTTAGGATCACATAAGACATTGCCTGTAACTATATATGTAAAGCTTTTGCATTGGCAAGTAGAAGCCTTGGTATCCATCTCGAGAACATACAAATGAGCCATTGGTTGGTCCATCATCGCTATCATTGGTATTGGTCCAGGTATTTGCACTCATAAAATTTAGCTAGAGGAAAATTGTATTCCTAGCATCGAACATAAAAGGAGGCTGAATCCACCTATGCACGAGATGGTGAAAAAGGAGATCATAAAATAGTTGGATGCTGGGGTGATTTATCCTATCTCTGACAGTCATTGGGTTAGTCTGGTGCAATGTGTACCGAAAAAGGGGGAGTGAGTGTAGTCCCAAATAAGAAGAAATCAATTAGTGCCAACTCGAACATTGATTGGTTGGAGGGTATGTATAGATTTTCAAAAAGCTGAACCGGTGGACTCAGAAGGATCATTTTTCCATGCCCTTTATAGACCAGGTGTTGGATAGACTAGCAGGGAGGGCTTATTACTCTTTCTTGGATGGATACTCTAGTTGAAACTATATTTTCACTGCTCTTGAGGACCAAGAGAATACCACATTCACATGTACTTATGGGAAGTTTTCCTTCAAGGGAATGCCTTTTGGACTTTGTAATGCACCTTTCATATTCCAAAGGTGCATAATGTTAATATTTTTATATATGGTGGAGGAACTGATGGAAATTTTCATGGATGACTTCTCTGTATTAGGTGATACATTCGAAGATTATTTATGTCACTTGGCTTAGGTATTAAAGCGTTGTGAGAAAACAAATTTAATATTGAACTGGGAAAAGTGTCACTTCATGATGAATGAAGGGATTTTATTAGGACACCAGATATCCAGTAAAGACATTGAGGTTGACAAGGCAAAGATTGATGTCATATCTTGATTGCCACCTCCTATTTCAGTGAAAGGTGTCCCATCCAGTAAAGACATTGAGGTTGACAAGGCCAAAATTGATGTCATATCTAGATTGCCACCTCCTATTTCAGTGAAAGGTGTCCGAAGCTTTTTGGGACATATTGGATTTTATCGGAGATTCATCAAAGACTTCTCCAAAATTGAAAACCCTTTGTGCAAGTTGTTGAAGAAGGAAGAAAAATTTGAGTTCGATGAGGCATATCTTAAGGAATTTGAATGCCTGAAGGAGAAACTCACCATAACACCTATAATTATTGACCTGACCGGACCGAGCCATTTGAATTCATCTTCTATGCAAGCGGAGTTGTATTAGGAGCTATTCTGGGGAAGAGAAGGGAGAACCTCTTTCACCCAAAATAATATGCTAGAAAGCCTCTCAATGGGGCTCAGAAAAATTATATTGTTACTGAGCAAGAATTGTTAGCAGTGGTATACGCCTTTGAGAAGTTTGAAGCATATTTGTTGGGAACTAATGTTATCATCATTA
>JACEIK010014086.1:0-22834 GCA_018107945.1 Datura stramonium
GTGACAACGAATCTTGGGGTATTCCGTCAAGTCTACTGTATCAAAGATGGAATTAAACTGAAAAAGGTGCCAACAAATGAATTAAAAAATCATTTGGAGACCCAACGATTCGTCAAGTTACCCATTAGGAAGATACTACAATTCAAGGCCTACGACTCATGCCACGACTCGTTGGGTAGCACTGCGAACCGTTACACGAGTCGTTAGGTCCCAGGTAAGACTCGACACCTAGTAAATTGAACGAATAACAAAACGAGTCATTTCTCTTCTTAATGAACCATTACATGGGCCGTGGGATGTTTTTAATTAACTTCCACCAAACCCGACCCACGCACAAATTAGGGTAATTTGTTCTTTTTAACATATAAAGCACTCGATTTTTGCCCTCCTAAATTTGATCTGAATTTAAAGATCAATTTTTAACTTCAAAATTCCCGACTTCTTCATCATTCCAAGATCACTTCTAACTCACAAATCACTCACACACACACGATCGCACTCAGTTTGCTCAAGTGCCACATCCTATCGCAATTTCAAATTCAAATCTCTCTTCTGCTCAAATCGCAATTTCTGTGAGTATTCGATTATTTTTTGCTTTGCTCTACTTGTTTTCTCACATAATATTTGTGAATTCAAACAAATACCATGATTTTTATGGAACCCTAGTGCCAGGACGATTGTATGTGAATTTGAACACAGGACCCTTAATAAATATGATGATTTGTGCTTGTGGGAATTTTAATTTAGTTGATATGGAACATGGGTAATGGTACTTCTCAAAAAATCTTGATCACGAGCCACATAACGAGTTGTGGTATCACCTAACGACTCATTGTGTAGCTCGTCTTGAGTGGGAAATAGAAGATACAGACTAGTGTACCTCAAGATTAGTCTAACGAGTCGTCACCTCAGGTAATGAATCATTGTGACCAGTCGTTAAGTTCACTGGTCCAACAAATTAAAACTCAGCCTGGAGACAACAATTGACCTCACGAGTCTTAGCCAGTGGGAACGACTCGTCACGTCACTTGTCTTTTCTACAGAGACATAATTAAAAGTTGATTTTGTTTCATCTCATTTTGCATACTAACTATTATTCCAAAGGTACAATGGCTTCGAAGGGTACACCAAAGAAGGATTCATCCAAGAAATAGGTGTTGGAGAGGAGTCAACCATCTTATGCAGACTTCGGGACAAGCCGCCCTCCTCTGAAGAGTCGAGTAGCTTGGAGGAGAAATACAAAGTTTCAGAAGAGCATCTTGTGAGGAGATCCACCAGGGATAGGACCCAACAACCTACAAATACGACAGCCCTGGTTGATGCTCCTACTCCACTTACAAGAGACCCACCAAGCCGAGAAGAAGACAATGCTGGGGCCACAATCTCGATTACTCCTGAGGGCACAACAGCTGCAGTAAATGTACAGGGTGCGGATGAGTCACGTGCCTAACAGGGAAGTACAGATGATGAGTTGACAGAGACGTCCAATACATATAATAATCAACCACGGCAGGTGCGGCGATGGTGTGCTTGCGGTACGAAGGTCATTTACAACAGGGACATTTCTCAAAATGACAAAGGACATCCAAAGAGGAGCATCTACGAGGAGTCCGGACTGGTCACCACGGGGCTCAAGGACCTCCCTGAGCTGCAGGATTTGTTTGACAAATACAGGTTCAGGTTGTTAATTGAGCCATTTGGGAGCTACAACCCTTGCCTGGTTAGAGAATTCTATGCAGCCTATGCAGCCACATTACAATGTCTAGCATTGGGTGGTCAACACTGGAAAAAGAGGCCCGCATTAACACAAGTGTTGGTTCGGGAGATGCCTATAGACATCTCTAAGAGGACTATCTCTAAACTGCTTTATGTGCCAAACTGTCATGCCCAGATGAATACAATCGAGTTCGATCACAGATTGTTTCATCTCACAAAAGTCAAGACCAAGAAGCTGAACAGTGTAGGACGAATCAGATAGTACACTTAGATGCCACGAGTCATTTCCATAAGGGGTCCGCTGGTTGAGTGGTTGAATGGCACCGAGTCCCAGATAAAGAAGGCCATATTGAACTTCCAAGCCAAATTGTATTGGTCATTAATTCAGCACAGGCTGGTAGCGACCAACAATGATAATGTTCTTTCACCTAACAAAGTTGCACTGGTAGCTAACATCATGGAGGGGTACGCCATAAATTTCCCGTGGTATATTGCTAAAGAGATTTGAGAGAGGCCGAGAAATGATAGCACTACCATTCCCTTTCCATGCCTTATTGATAGACTCCATCAGGAGAAAAAGGTGCCACAGTTTCCATAAGTTGATCAGAGAATAGTGGTCCATAAGATAAATGATATTGGGTTGAGAAGAGACGACATAAACTCGGTATCGAGAGCGAGGAGCTAGGATGCCGCATCTGCTGGAGTGACTATATTGGCAGAGGCATTGAACAGTGATATGCAGACTGAGGCTACTTTATTTATTGATATGGCAAAAGAGCCCACAAAGGCCAGCGAGATGGGTAACCAGCCTGAGGCTACAGATGCAGCCGACATTCCCATACCTGCTGAGGTTCCAGAGTCATCATCCACAACAGCAACACCTCGACCACCTGTTGCATCCTTAAGTGCTCCTTCAACTGGTCTAGTCACTATTTCAAAAGAATTCCTGACCTGCATGTCTAGACGGCTGGAAAAAGCTAAAAAACAACAAGCACACACGGCTCTTCAAGTTAAGGTGCTGATGGAGCAAGTTAAGCCGTGGGCTACAAAGGAGTTGGAGGCACTCTTAAGCTCAGTGCATGACCGGTTAGATTCTTTTGAGAGACGTATGGATGAGCACCTTGCACAGTTACAAGCGCCTGAGCTAGCAAGGAGGCATGCATAGGTAGCAACACTCCAAGCAGAGATGCGGGAGTTGTCCGCACGACAGGTAGTTATGATACCTCCACCCGTGCTTCTAATAATTGAGGATAAGAGTGAAGAAGAGCTACCACCGATATTTGACTTCATAACTAAGGAGCTAGTGGCGCAAGATAAGGGAAAGAGGACTCGTGAGGAGGCGAGTTTTGAGGAGGATGACTCTCCGCTTCGTCAGCGGAGAGAGTTAGAGATAGTGTTGCATTTATCTAGAGAGGAGGTTCGATAGAGGGCCATAGTTGAGGCAGCGGGAGCTCATGGAGAAGGTACGAGCTCAGTTGGTTCTGACAACGCACTGAGTCAAGCCGGTGGTATCAAAGAGGACACTGGAGGAGTATCTGTACCCTCTATTGACCAGGTCGCAGACACCTAGGTCACACAGGTATGTTCCCTATTTCCATGATTTTGTTTTATATAGATATATGCATCGAGGACGAGGCATGCTTTTCTTGATCGGGGTGGGGAGGGATACCTGTGTATTTTTACTAATCATAACCCGAGGGTTTTTCTTGCTGGATATCTTTTCCCTCTAGTGGTTCCTTATCTAGTAGAACTGACACGATTAGGTTTTTATGTTTTTGTGTTTGTGTTTGTTTATGTTAGTCGAAAGAAAATTAGGTGAACTTAAGGCAGTCAATAGCATGAATTTGTGAATTTAGTTGAACTGATAATGTGATACCCCTTCTAAATGTGTATGTTAAAATCGACAAGTATGACCCTTGTGAATCTTTGCACGACATTATAACTGTAAACATGTTTACCATTGTATGGCTATATCTGAACTAGCAGTTAGTAGAAGTTATGATGTTGACATGTTCTATGTGTGAGCGAGATTTAATAGTTAAATTCTGTTGTGCGTTTCACTCTAGAACTTGCTTGGTTAGTCGTACGGAGATAGAGGATGGGAAACTAGGAAAGGATCATAGGCCATTTTTGATTAATGAGCCCACTTTAGCCTTAAAAGACCTACCAAAAATAAATAAATATCCCTTTGATCCAAATTTGTGAGCTTAAATTGACCTTTATTTTGTTTACACCAATTCACCTTCCTTCTTTAATTAAAATGAACCTGGTTTGGCCCCGGTCCCTTCTTAGACACTGTGAACCTCAACTCAGGAAAATCGCATAAGTTGAGGGTGGCGACCAACCCACCGACTCGACTTCTTAGATTTAAGGTGATTTGTCTATCTACCCCAATGATACTAACATGTCGTACCATTATGAAAGAAGATCTGGGCAAGATATAGGGTGGAGTTAAATTGAGTAACGAACATGAAAGAGTAGGTGTGGTGTGCCTGATAAAATAAAAGAAACAAAAAAACAAAAATGTTGTTAAAGAGAAAAAGAGCAAGAAAATAAAAATGTGCAACTAATGAATACTCGGAAGAAGAAACACCACACTCGTAGTTGCAAACAAAAATAAAAGAAGAAGCAAGTAAAGGACAAAGGGAGAAAATATAACAGAAAGGTTAAAAGTTGAGTCAAGGCATGTGTAGTTCCAAGGAGGGTTAAGCTACTAGTACCATATGTACCATACCTGAACCCGAGCCTACGTTACAAGCTTAAAAAGTCCTATAGTGATCCTGGTTACCCATATGATATTCTAAGTATTGAAATTAAAGGAAAGCCTATAGTATTGCATGCCCACAGTTAGAAATTCTTTATGAGAGCGAGTGTGATGTTACCTAGTCCCAAGATAAATATATTGATATGATCATATATACATGAGTGAGTGTGGGACTTCTTTGAGGTGAGAGCATTTGATCAGCAAAATCATCTGTAAACTGTCTGGGTCAGTGTTATAGATTTATGTGCATAGTTGTAAGTGACCGTATTTTTCCATGTTTCGATTCCTCTGTGTCATGATTCAAAAATTTTACATATGAATTATGATTTGAGTTTGTATGATAAAGGAGGGGTTAGAAAATTTGACTTGATGAAGTGTTATGGCTACCGTAGTTTCCTAATGTTCTTTTCATTGAAGCGTCAAAGTAGTTTATTTTATTTTGTTTTGCCTAAGGACATACAAAAGTTCTAAGTTGAGGGTGTTAATGTGCCATGATTTTACGATACTTTCGACGCTTAAAACTAAGAAAATATGCAAATTTCAGGTATGTTTATGTAGATATGATATGTTTGTGTTAAATATTGCAAGAAAATAGGTTCGGAACGGGAAATAGGAAAAAGTAAGGCATAAATGGACTGAAATGCAAGATGCTAGTCAAGTCACAAGTTGTCTTCCAAGTGGACGACTCGTTCCTAGAATCATGGGGAGAAGATCAAGTTTTAATGCTGAGAAACAGTGCACTTAACTGGTTGAAGGCACAACTCGTTACATCTGGTAACGAGTCGTTAAGCCAGTCGTGAAGACTGGGAAGATGATTTCTGAAAATTACCCAATGAAGGCGACGGAAGACGTAACGAGTCATCGGATGATTGGACGGCCCTTCATGAGAGCACTAGAATGAACCGTCGTGTGCACTTGAATTCTAGAGAAACAAGACCATGAGAGGCCTAACGACTCATGCCCTGACATGACGAGTCGTTAGGTGACCCGTTACCACGATTGGGCCTACTGCCGAGGATGAATGATTGTTATTGATCATGAATCGTTAGGAGACCTAACGAGTAGTTACTTGGCCTGTTACCCATGCTGACCTGGAATCCAAGTTTAGTTAGGATAAGAATTTTTTGGAACTATAAATATAATTTTTAGGTTTATTTTTCGTAGACAGTTATTTTTACTTTTCACGTGGATTCTAGTGTTGTTAATGATCTTTCTTAGTTCAAGAAATAAAGTTTGTAATTTTGTTCTTGATTTTTGGAAAAAAAATAACATTGGAGTTTTGTTTATCGGTTTTGGAGTTTTATTCATTTCATGTGGTTTTCTTCTATGAATTTATGTAAGTTACAATTATGATTTATTCTATATTTTGTGATTGTGATTATTCAAGCATGAGTATCTAAACTCATAACTAGGGTTGTGGGAACCATGATGAATTAACACACATAGGTAAAACACTTAGTCATTCTTGAAGTGGGTTTAATGCATGTATTGTTTTTCCCTTCGTTTTAATTATTTCTTTAATGGTTGAGAAAATGCTGGAACTTGCCTTATTCTTACTTACCGGACCAAGGGGGTATTGAATGGGAAAAGGGATTAACAATGGAGATTCGAGGCTATCAACCCTCATCTAATAGAATGAACTTGTCCAGGGATAACTACTTCGATATTAAGGGTAAGGGTTAATTAAGCATACACCCGTATATGGACCAAGTTTCATGATGATAATCATCTAGATATGGGACCAACCATTTAGGTGAACCTAACTTACCAATATTGCATGCTAAACACCAAAATATATCACTAGTGTAAAAGCCTTGTCGTTATGAAGCCATGGGGAACACAATCCTAGTAACTTGTTGATTGAATACAAACCGAAATTGATTTAAACATTTATTAGTCTTTACTCTTGTTTATTATTTTGTTTTTCAATTCTTTCCCCCTAGGAAATAAGTAATCTGATAGTAATAGCTAATCACATTAACTCAAGTTCTTTCATTATTCCCTGTGGGATCGACCTGAACCTTTGTTGGGTTCTATATTTGACATTGACAACTTTATATCTCAAATGCGAGGTGTAATTTGGGCGACATCAGTACCCCATGAGTCATTAATTGACTCATGAGGTAGGAAGGAGTTGGCTAAGATTTTGATTTCTAGGCTGACCATGAGACCAGCCATGATTTGTGGTCAGAGTAATGAATCACTGGGTCACTCGTGGTCAGAAGTTGGCATGAAGGTGAAAATTTTGGGCAGTGCTCGTCACTACTCAGTCACCACGAGTCGTTGGGCACACCACCGGTCATGGTGTCTCTCGTGGTTACCCTCAAAGGTATGAATTCCAATGTTGGCAATGACAGGCAGGCCACGAGTCGTCACCTCAGGCACAAATCGTCCAGTCTCTCATTGGGACTGGCAATATGATTTTTCCTGTGAAGTTAGTAAGGGCTTTTCCATAATTTCTAAGTTCCTAAGACCTAAAATATATCATTTTAATCTTAGATAAGTGTGTTTTAAGAGGGTTTAGCTCATTCTAAGCCTATTCCTCTGCATGCATACAATCCTAGAAGTTTCTAACGGTGATCAAGACTAGAAGTTCATTAATGCTTCTTCAATTTCCTTTGGGAATTCAAGAGGGTTGTGAAATCAAATTTACCTAGGAATGTAGGGTTATGAATGGGCGTATTCATCCACTCCCATTCCCTATCGCTTCTTAAATTCATGGGAATCCTAAGTTGATGAATCTATGGGGTTTTAAACTAACTTGTGAATTCTATAAGTATCTATCATGGATATATTCTAATCATGTTTCTAATGTTGAATTATGATTCATGGGAATGTTTTACAATGTCTTAAATTACAATTCATGTTTTCAAGTTTTACAAATTGTGATGCCCAATTATGGAAGTTCATGAGAACATGAGATTATGATATATGTCTTCAAGCATGATGAGGTGTATATGATGCAAGTATGATTTTGAATTAGTCATGTCCATATTCATGGTATTACCATCAGATTCTATCTCAAGTATGTTTAAGTTTGGGCAAGCCCGTATGATCAAGTATGTTTCATGATTTATGTTGATTTCATGTTATTGGCTCACCACATGGATTTTGGAGTCTAGACTCCCACTCTTTTCATCTTGTGGTATGGTTTGAGCCAAGGATCCTCATGTCATGATTTCAGATTATGTATGTATTTTTATTATTTAGCTTTGTCACTAGACGATATGTTAGCTTCGTTGAAAAATGATGGAGAGCATATGCATGTTTTTGAGAGTGGTGTCTAGCACCGAGTAGGCTAAGGGTCAGTCACTGTACTTCAGAAATACGCGCCAATGTATGTATGATAAGATTATTTGGGGCCTCCCTTGTGAACTCCCCTGCCCCTTAGGGGCCTTCAGCTTGATATCGATATCATGGTAGCATTCCTTAGCCCTAGCAAGGCTTTGGACGGCTTGGCCCATTTTAATATAATAGTTCGGACCAAGTACGCTCTATCGTGGTAGTGTTGGTTACATGACAAGTCTCCCATTGTTCCTCATGATTTCAGTTATGCATGCTCATCAGTCATGATATTATGTTTTCGGCAGGTTTTATCCAATGTTCAGTTTTACTTATGAATAATCGGTTTCAGCTTTAGGTCATCTAATTTAGTTATGATATTCAGTTATGTTTAAATCATGTTTTCATATAATAGCATGCGAGCCCTACTCTTAGAATCTTATGATGAAAAGTTTTATGATGTGCATGATTTCTAGTTTTACTTACTTAGAGGTTTTACTTAGCTTTCATACTCGGTAGATTTCACGTACTGACCGCATACTCTATGCTGTATCGTTTTATGATACAGGCTCCGACATTCAGATTCAGTTCTGCCGTTAGCTAGAACTTTAGAGTTGTACTCCTCAACCATAGTTGGTGATTCCTCATCCTTCGAGGACCCTTCTATCAGTTTTTGTTTAGTACTTTCAGTTTCAGACTTAATGAGTTAGTTGGGGTCTTGTCCTATCAACTCGTCAGTATGTAGAGGCTTATTAGACATAGTATGTTTCAGTTCTAGATTTCTATTATGTATTCAGATATTCGATGTGATCAGCTTTTTAGACTTCCTTTATGTGATATATATATATGTTATACTTCCACACCATTATTATGTTGAGTTCAGATGTCATGTGCGTGCCATGGGTCGAATTGGAGCCTATCCGGGTTCCTTGTCCCATGTCTCAATCCGAGTCTATGTTCGGGTTGTGACAAATGTTATATCAGAGCCTTAGGTTTTGAAGTGTCCTAGGGTGCCTGAAAGCCGTGTTAAGTAGTCTTTTTCATGGGTGTGAAGTGCACCACACTTATGATGAAGAGGCTACGAATGTTTTAGGAAACTCCCCTTCTTTCATGATATATGTCTTGCGATGAAATGTCTCTCTATCCTTATAACTTATTCTACATGCATTTATAGAATCATGCCTCCTCACCGAGTTAACTGAAGAAGAAATAGAAACGGAAATGGCCATGCAGATGGCAATGGAGACAGGCACCAACAGGCCCCACCAGCCCCCGAGGATCATGTGCCCGAGTAAGTGGCCAATGTATAGTTTAGGGCTGCCATTCAAATTCTTGCTCAGGCTTTGACTACCCAAGTCAACTAGCAGGCGGTAGCACATGTGCCTCAAAATAGGAATGCGGTAGTGGTGAGAGTCAGAGATATTCTAAGGATGAACCCTCTAAGATTCTTGGGTCTAAGGTGGACGAGGAACCCCATGAGTTTAATGATGAGATTCAGAAAATCACTCAAATCATGGGGGTGATCGGGGAGGAGTGTGCAGTTTAGCCTCTTATCAGCTGAAGGGGGGTAGCGCATATCTAGTTCAGATAGTGGAAGGATGGTAGGACAGTTGGAGCAGGCCCTATTGGTTGGGATGAGTTCCATACTGCATTTTTGGATCGGTTCTTTCCCCGTGATATGAGGGAGATCAAAGCAGCTAACTTTGTGAACTTGAGATAAAATAACATGACAGTCCAGGAGTATGCTCTATAGTTCACTCGCCTTTCCAAATATGCACTCGTGATTATGGCAGACCAGAGGGCTCGAGTGAGTCGGTTCGTGCTTGGGAAAGTAGATTATTAGGTCAAAGATTGCCGGACCATGATGCTTTACCAGTACATTGATTTCTCACAGGTAGTTCTAGAAGCCCAGCAGATGGAGGCGGTGCAGGTGAGTGAGCAAGAGAGAGAGGCCAAGAGGTGCAGGACTGATAACTTTGTATTCTCCCAGTAGAGACCTAGTGGGCACCGTCAGCAATCCAACCAGAGATCATCAGCCCCGGCGCTGTCAGCAGTGAGTGTGCCATCCAGATCTAGGCGCGACCAGAGGGGACGAACATCAGGCTATTGAGATTAGGGGAGAAGACCTGTGGAGCCCAGTATTCTATCTTGTGATAGGTATGTTCTGAGGGACACAAGATAGTGCTTAGAAGGTTCAAGTGCTTGTTTTGGGTGTGGGAAGCCTGGACATATGCTCGTAGATTGTCCAGCAGCTAGACCGGGCCACGATAGAGGCCGAGACCTAGCCACTAGCTCAGCAGCCCCACCAGCACACTCAGTTTAGCAGGGCCTCCACTAGTGCAGGTGGTGGTCAGCGTCAGAACAGATTGTATGCCCTCGCGTCTTGTTAGTAGCAAGAGGCCTCCCTAGATGTAGTCACTGGTATGTTATGAGTATTCCACCTTGATGTATATGCATTGTTAGATCCAAGGGCTACATTATCTTTTGTGATTCCCTATATTGCTAGTAGTTTCGAAGTCAGTCCCAAAATACTATCGGGACCCTTCTCAGTCTCTACTCTAGTTGGTGCTTCAGTTACAGCTCGACGAGTACATAGAAATTGCCCTATCACAGTTCTTCAAAAAGTAACCTAGTAGATTTAGTAGAGCTAGCCATGATAGATTTTGATGTTATCTTTGGCATGGATTGGCTACATGCATGTTATGCCTCAGTAAATTGTAGAACCCGTGCGGTAGAGTTTCAATTTCTGGGTGAGCTAGTCCTAGGGTGGAAGGGTAGTTCTGCTGTGCCTGTAGGTTGTTTCATTTCCAACCTTAAGGATAGAAAGATGATTTCTAAGGGTTGTGTGTACCATATAGTTAGCGTTATGGGTTCTACATCCAAAACCCCGACTATCCAATCAGTTCTTATAGTGTGCGAATATCCAGAAGTTCTTTCCGATGATTTACCGGGAATTCCTCCCGAACGGGAGATCGATTTTGGTATTGATCTTCTTCCCAATACGCAACCTATATCTATTTCTCCTTATAAAATGTCTCCACTTGAGCTAAAGGAGTTGAAGGACCTTCTAGACAAGGGTTTCATCAGATCTAACAAATCGCCATGGGGTGCACCGGTTCTCTTTGTACGGAAGAAGGATAATTCCCTTTGAATGTGTATTAATTAAGACAATTGAACAAGTTCACCATTAAGAACATGTATTCTCTCCCCAGGATTGATGATATGTTTGACCAACTTCAGGGTGCTAAGTGTTTTTCAAACATCGACTTCAGATGCAGGCACCATCAGCTCAGGGTTTGGGAGAGTGACATTCTGAAGATAGCCTTCAAGGCTCGATATGGTCACTACGAGTTTGTAGTTATGTCTTTTGGACTAACGAATGCTCCTACAACTTTTATAGATTTGATGAATAGGGTGATCAATCCATATTTGGACATGTTCGTGATTGTGTTCATAGATGACATTCTCATATACTCTCAAAGCAAGGAGGAGCATGCCGCTCATTTGTGAGCGGTGCTACAAACTCTGAAGGATCTTTCTAAGTTAACCAAGTGGGAGTTTTGGCTAGACTCAGTAGCATTTTTGGGTCATGTGGTGTCAAGTGAGGGTGTACAGGTGGACTCTCAAAAGATAAAAATAGTGAAGAATTTCCCTAGACCAGTTAGTCCTTCGGACCTCAGGAATTTCTTTGGTTTAGCCGGTTACTATCGGAGGTTTATTGAAGGGTTCTCATCCATTTCGGCACCATTTACTATGTTGACCCAGAAGAAAGTGAAGTTTCAATGGTCTGAGGCTTGTGAGAGGACCTTCCAAGAGTTGAAGGCTCGGCTCACCTCTGCACCAGTGTTGACCCTAAATAAGGGTACCAATGGGTTTTTGGTATACTATTATGCCTCGAGTATTGATCTTGGTTGTGTATTAATTCAGTATGCTAAGGTTATAGCCTATGCATCCAGGCAGCTGAAGGTCCATGAGAAGAACTATCCGACTAATGACCTTGAGTTGGCAGTGGGTATTTGCCTTGAAGATTTGGAGGCACTATTGATACTGGTCACGTGGATGTGTTTATGAACCACAAAAGCCTACAGTACATGTTTACCCAAAAGGGTTTGAATTTACATCAAAGGAGGTGGTTGGAGCTTTTGAAAGATTATGAAATGAGTCCTCTATCATCCGACAAAACTAATGTGGTGGCAGACGCTCTTAACAGGTTTTCTATGGAGAGTGTGACCCACATAGATGAGGAGGGGAAAGAGTTAGTGAAGGATTTGCATCGGCTTGCACGACTAGGAGTTTGTCTCATTGACTCGACAGATGGTGGTGTCATTGTTTAGAATGGATCAAAATCTTCCTTGCTGACTGAGGTCAAAGCTAGATAAGTCGAGGATCCTATTCTGGTAAAGTTGAAGGAAGCCGGTCAAAATAAGAAAGTGGAGGTCTTCTCCCAAGGGGGAGATGGTGTGCTATGATATCAGGATCGTTTGTGTGTACGGGGTGTTAATTACTTGAGGGGGCGGATATTCCATGAGGCTCATGGTTCCAGATATTCTATACATCCAAGTGACACCAAGATGTACCATGACCTATGGGAAGTCTATTGGTGGAATGGCATGAAGAAAGATATAGCGGAGTTTGTGGCTAAGTGTTCGAATTATCAACAGGTGAAGGTTGAGCATCAAAGACCTGGATGTGTGCTTCAAGACAATATCATTCCTACTTGTAAGTGGGGGAAAATCAATATGGACTTCATTACGGGGTTCCCTCATACTGGTCGACAATATGACTCCATTTGGGTTGTCGTAGACAAGTTGATTAAAGCAGCTTATTTTCTACAGGTCAAAACTACCGATTCAGCAGAGGATTATGCTAATTATATATTCAGGAGTTAGTTCGGTTGCATGGATTTACCTTGTCCATCATATTAGATAGAGGTACTTAGTTTACCTCCCAATTTTGGAGATCATTTTAGAAGGGACTTGGAAATCAAGTCAAGCTTAGCATAGCATTTCACCCACAAATAGATGGTCATGCTGAACAAACCATTAAGACTCTTGAGGAAATATTGAGAGCATACGTGATTGATTTCAAGGGTAGTTGGGAGGATCATTTACCTCTGATTGAGTTTTCATATAACAACAGTTACTATTCCAGCAATCAGATTTCTCCATTTGAGGCTATTTATGGGTGGAGATGTAGATCACCTATTGGTTGGTTCGAAGTCAGTGAAGCTGCAATGATAGGACCAGATTCAGTCCATGAGGCTATGGAGAAGGTTCATTTTATAAGGGAAAGGTTTAAAATAGCTCAGAGTCACCAAAAGTCCTATGCGAACGTGAGAGGGAGAGAGCTTGAGTATGAATTTGATGATTGGGTATTTTTGTAGGTATCTCCCATGAAGGGAGTGATGAGATTCGGAAAGAAAGGGAAACTCAGTCCCCGTTATGTTGGCCATACTGGATTGCAAGATGGGTTGGCAAGGTAGCATATGAGTTGGAGTTTCCCTCAGAATCGGCTTAAGTGCATCCAGTGTTTCATGTGTCGCTTTTGAATAAATGCATGGGTTATCCAGCTTTGGTTGTCCCGATGGAGAGTGTGGGTGTGAAGGATAGTCTTAGTTATGAGGAGGTTTCAGTGTAAATACTTGATCGTCAGGTTCAGAAGCTAAGAAACAAAGAAGTAGCTTCAGTAAAGGTTTTGTGGAGGAATCAGCATGTTGAGGGAGCTATGTGGAAAGTAGAAGAAGATATGATGGCTAGATACCTGCATCTATTCCCTCCCAGCCCAGTTCCAGCTTGAGGTATTAGTTTTCTCTCTAGTACTCTATTCGGTTTCACGTTTAGTTCATGCGCCTCAGTTTCTTTCATGTCAATGTATAAATGTGTAACTCCTAAATTCATTCAGTCATGTATTTCAGTCTGGAGCTGGTCACTCTGTCAGTTTTCAGCTCTAAATGTTCAGTATTTGGTATGATAATTGCATTTCTCAGCTTTTCAGTACATTTTTCCATATTTGAGGATGAATGTTTCCAAAGATATTATAATAACCCAAAAGCCCTAAGATCGGACCCGAGGTTTGAAATGGAGAAAACAGGATTTTTGGCACCAGATCACAAGATGAGTTGTCCAGTGACTCATGCAATACCTCATGAGTCGTTAAGTGACTCGTGAGGTAGGGAGAGTTGTCTATGAATTTTTTTTCTGGGGCTGACCACGACACCAACAATGACTCGTGGTCAAAGCAATGAATCGCTGGGTAACTCGTGGTCAGAAGTTGGCAGAAGGTGAAAATTTTGGGCAGTGCTCGTCACTACTCAGTCACCAAGAGTCATTGGGTACACCAAGGGTCGTGCTGTCCCTCGTGGTGACCCTCAAAGGTATGAATTCCAGTGTTGGAAACAACAGGAAGGCCACGAGTCGTCCAATCCCTCGTTGGAACTGGCAATATGATTTTTCCTGCGAATTTAGTAAGGGATTTTCTGTAATTCCTAAGTTCCTAAGAACTAAACTATGTCGTTTTAAGCTTAGATAAGTGTGTTTTAAGAGGTTTTAGCTCATTCTAAGCTTATCCCTCTCCATGCATGCAATCCTAGAAGTTTCTAAGGGTGGTCAAGCCTAGAAGTTCATCAATTCTTCTTCAATTTCCTTTGGGCATTCAAGAGGGTTGTGAAATCAGATTTACCCAGGAATGTAGGGTTATTAATGGGTGTATTCATCCACTCCCATGCCCAATCCCTTCTCAAATTCATGGGAATCCTAAGTTGATGAATCTGTGGGGATTTAACCCAACATGTGAATTCTCTAAGTATCTATCATGGGTATATTCTAATCATGTTTCTAATGTTGAATTATGATTCATTGGAATGTTTTACAATGTTTTAAATTACAGTCATGTTTTCAAGTTTTACAAATTATGATGCCCAATTATGGAAGTTCATGAGAAGATAAGATTATGATATATGTTTTCAAGCATGATGAGGTGTATATGATGCAAGTACGATTTCAAATTACCCATGTCTATATTAATTTTTTTACCATAAGATTCTATTTCAAGTATGTTTAAGATTGGGCAAGCCCATATGATCTAGTATGTTTCATTATTTATCTTTATTTATGTTATTAGCTTACCACATGGACATTGGAGTCTAGAGTCCTACTCTATTTAGCTTGTGGTGTGGTTTGAGCCAAGGCTCCTAATGTTATGATTTTAGATTATGCACGTATGTTTATTATTTAGCTTAATCACTAGAAAATGGTTCAATTTTATTGAAAAATGATGGAGATCATATGCATGTTTTTGGGACTAGTGTCTAGCACCGAGTAGGCTAAGAGTCGGTCAACCCTGTTCGTCTGAACTACGCGCCAATGTAGGTTGATCAGATTATTTGGTGCCTCCCTTGTGAGCTCCCCTTCTGTCTAGGGTCCTTCAGATTGATATCGATTTCATGGTAGCATCCTTAACCCTGACAAGGGTTTGGACAACTCTGTCCACTTGAGTATAATAGTCGGACCACGTAAGCTCTATCGTGGTAATGTCGGTTACATGAAGACTCTCCCATTGTTCCTCATGATTTCAGTTATTCATGTTCATCAATCATGATATTATGTTTTCACCAAGTTTGACCCAATGTTCAGTTTTACTTATGAATACCCAGTTTCATCTTTGGGTCATTCGAATCAGTTATGATATTCAGTTATGTTTGAATCATGTTTTCAGATAATTGCATGCGATCCCTACTCTGATAATCTTATGATGAAATGTTTTATGGTATGCATGATTTCTAATTTTACTTATAGGTTTTACTTACCTTGCATACTCGGTAAATTCCACGTACTAACCGCATACTCTATGTTGTATCGATTCATGATACATGCTCCAACGTTTAGGTTCAGTACCACCGTTAGACAGATCTTCAGAGTTGCACTCCTCAGCTAGAGTTGGTGAGTCCTCATCCTTCGAGGACCCTTCTATCAGTTTTTGTTCAGCACTTTTAGTTTTAGTGTTAGTGAGTTAGTTGGGTTCTTGTCCCATTAACTTGTTAGTAGGTAGAGGCTTATCAGACATAGTATGTTTCAGTTCTACATTTCTGTTATGTATTTAGATATTCGATGTGATCAGCTTTTCATACTTTCGTTATGTGATATATAAATATATATATATGTTAGACTTCCGCACCATTGTTATGTTGAGTTCAGATGTCATGTTCATGCAATGGGTCGACTTGGAGCCTCTCATGGTTCCTTGTCCCGTGTCTCAATCCAGTACTATATTCGGGTTGTGACATATGTTTATAGTCTTTTCTATTGATGTATATGCTTTACATGATCAAGGCTCTACTTTGTCTTTTCAAACTCCTTATGTAGCCAGAAGTTTGGGATTTGTCTGGAACAACTCATAGTGCCTTTTAATATTTCTATTATTTTAAGCAGATTAGTTTTAATAAAATTATGCTTTTCCATGGGTTTTCTTGGTGTCACTTGTGATCCTAAGTACTGTGTCGCGTACAGGGTGTGAACTTGGGTAACAAACTTAGTATAAGAGCATCAGGTTTAGATTTTCCTAAGACATCTGAAAGTTGCATCAAGTAGAGTCCTTTTCATATGTGTGAAGCACACCACACTTATGAGGGGAGGCTTCAAGGCGTTTTTAAGAAAATTATATTTATTCATGATTCATATCATGCGTAGAGTTTTAGAATCTAATAAGACCTCCTAACTCATGCTCTATTCCATTTCAGTTGATGATGCTTCTCAAGAGAGGAAATGAAAAGAGGACCAGTAATGCTAATCAGCTAGCCCCACCATCTCCAGCAGCCCATCAGGATGATCCGCTGTCACATGTAGAGTTCCGGGCTGCTATTCAGATGTTGGCTCAGGTAATGGCAAACCAGGTTAACCAGTAGGTCGTTGTTCCATACTAATGGGTCTGCAGTTGCTACCAGA
This sequence comes from Datura stramonium, assembly GCA_018107945.1. Classification (NCBI taxonomy): domain Eukaryota; kingdom Viridiplantae; phylum Streptophyta; class Magnoliopsida; order Solanales; family Solanaceae; genus Datura; species Datura stramonium. Next base: position 16,702 of record JACEIK010014086.1, read on the forward strand.
ATCAGGGATTTTACTCAGATGAATCCCCCAGTATTTCACGGGTCTAAAGTAGATGAGGACCCACAGGAATTCATTGATGAGATTCAGAAGATCACCCAAATCATGGGTGTTACCTTTGCAAAAAGTGCTGATTTGGCTACCTATCAGCTAAAAAGGGTGGCTCATCTTTGGTATAAGCAGTGGAAGGAGGGAAGGATGAATGATGCAGGTTGAGTGGAATGGGACGAGTTTGTGACTGCATTCCTGGACAGGTTCTTTCCCTGGGAGTTAAGGGAAGCTAAGGCTTCTTAGTTTATGAACTTGAGGCAGAACGACATGACGGTACAGGAGACGCATTAAAGTTTACTCAACTTTCGAGGTATGCTCTGAAAGTGGTTGGTGAGTCGAGGGCTCATATGCTGAAGTTCGTGAATGTAGTCTTAGACTTGGTGGTCAAGGAGTGCAGAATTGCTATACTCATCAAAGAGATAGACATCTCCTGTCTCATAATCCATACACAACAGATAGAGATAGAGAAACTAAAGATGATACAAAGAGACAATAAGTGGGCGAGAACAAGTCAGTCTAAATATTCCTAGTAGAGGTCAAGTGGAGGTAATCGCCCCCAGCAACAGCAACAGAGGCCTGCAGCACCTTCTTCAGCCAAGGTCTCATCTTTCAGGCCCTCTAAGGATAGGAGAGGTGGGACATTAGGCTCCCAGTCCCAGAGCCATCTCTCTAGTAGCCTCACTTTTTCCAGCATGTCCTAAATGTGGAAAGAACCATCTGGAGGAGTGCCATCTAGGAAAGGATGTTTGTTTTAGGTGTGGCAAACTGTGTCACAGATTGAGGGATTTCATGTCAACAAGACAGCGGAAGGCCATTCCACCACATCAGTTTCTCCCGCCAGGTCATCCAGCTCAGTAGGATACTACCTCAAGTACAGGTGGCGATCAACGTCAAAACCATTTATGTGCTTTATCCTCCCGTCAGGACCAGGAGAACTCACCTAACATAATGACTGGTATGTTACATCTCTTTCAAATAGATGTGTATTCTTTACTAGATCTAGGAGCCACACTTTCCTTCATGACTCCTTACATTGCTGTCTAGTTTGATATAAGTTTATAAATCCTCTTAGAGCCATTTTTAGTGTCTACTCTAGTTGGTGAGTCAGTTAGAGCTAGCCGAGTGTATAAGGATTGTCCAGTCACAGTGTTGCATAAAGTCACCTCAGTTGACCTAGTGGAGCTAGATATGGTCGATTTTGATCTTTTTCTTGGCATGGACTAGTTACATTCTTGCTTGCCTCAAATGACTGTAGAACTAGAGTCGTTAGATTCCAATTTCCTAATGAACCAATCCTAGAGTGGAAGGGTAATGCATCAGCGCCTAAGGGTAGTTTCAATTCATAACTTTAGGCTATGAAAATGATCGCTAAGGGATACATCTACCACCTGGATAGGGTCAAAGATTCCAGCTCTCAGACCCCAACACTTCCGTCAGTTCCAGTTATAAATGAGTTTCCCGAAGATCTGCCCAGAGTCCCTCTCAAATGGGAAATAGACTTCGGCATAGACCTTCTCCAAATACCCAACCAATCTCTATTCCTCCTTACAGAAAGGGTCCAACAAAGCTTAAGGAGATGAAGAAACTGCTAAAAGACCTTCTAGATAAGGGCTTCATCAGACCCAACATTTCTCCATGGGGGGCCCAGTCATATTAATGCAAAAGAAAGACGATAAACTCTGAATATGCATCGATTATTGTCAACTAAACAAGGTTATGGTAAAGAAAAAATATCCTCTATTAAGTATTGACAACTTGTTCAACAAACTTCAAGGAGCTATCTAGTTTTTTAAGGTAGATCTCGGATCAGACTAGTACCAGCTCAGCGTCAAAGAAAGTGACATTCTGAAAACAACGTTCAAAACTCGATATGGTCACGACAAATTTGTAGTTATGTCTTTTGGAATAACAATGCTCCTACAGATTTTATGTATCTGATGAATAGGGTATTCAAGCCAGAGCTGGACATGTTCATTACTGTCCTTATAGATGACATTTTGGTTTACTCCACAATAGAGAAGAAGCATGCAGACCATCTGAGGATAATGTTGCAGACTCTCAGGGACCACCAATTATTCGCTAAATTTAGCAAGTGTGAATTTTGGCTGAAATCATTTGCCTTCCTCGGCCATGTGGTCTCGAATAAGGGTATTCGGGTAGATCCTCAGAAGATAGCAATAGTCAAGGACTGGCGAAGACCCACTTCTCCATTAGATATCATGAGCGGGTCTGGCCAGTTAATACAAACAGTTTATAGAAGGGTTCTCCTCCATTGCCTCCCATTTGACCAAACTGACTCAGAAAAATATGATGTTTTAGTGGTCTGATGAATGTGAGAAGAGCTTTCAAGAGCTAAAGACTCAACTTACTACAACCCAGTTCCAACTCTGCCAGAAGGTTAAAATGGGTTTGTGATCTATTCTGATGTCTCCCTGGTTGGCATCAGTTGTGTTCTGATGCAGCATAGAAAAGTCATAGCTTACGCTTCCAGACAACTTAAGATTCATGAGAAGAACTATTCGACTCACGATCTTGAACTGGCAAAAGCAGTGTTTGCTTTGATGATTTGGAGACACTATCTTTATGGGGTTCATGTGGATGTTTTTACTAACCACAAGAGTCTACAATATGTATTTAGTTTGAAGGATCTGAATCTGCATCAGAGAAGGTGGTTAGAGTTGTTGAAAGACTACAATATGAGAATCTTATATCACCCAAGCAACGCCAATGTAGTGGTTGATGCCCTCAGCATATTGTTTATGGGGAGTGTTGCTCATATTGAGGATGATAATAAAGAGTTTGTTAGAGATGTTCACAGACTGGCTCAGTTTGGGATCTAGTTAGTTGACTCAACGGAAGGTGGAGTTATAGTTCTGAGTGGGTCAGAATCCTCCCTGGTGGTAGAGGTTAAGTGAAAGAAGGATGAAGACCCCATTTTTCTCAAGTTGAAGGAAACAATCCTAAGGAAAGAGGTGGAAGCATTCTCCAAAGTGGGAGTCAGCATGCTCCATTAGCAGCTTAGGTTGTGTATTCCAAATGAAGATGATTTGAGGCAGCGGATACTAATGGAAACTTACAACACTAGATACTCTATCGACCCGGGTACCACCAAGATGTACTGTGATTTACGGGAAGTCTACTGATGGAATGGCATGAAGAATGACATTGCCGAATTCATGGAAAAGTGTTAAAATTGACAGCATGTCAAGGTTGAACATTAGAGACTTGGGGGTATAACTCAGGATATTAGCGTTCCTACTTGGAAGTGGGAAGAAGTTCCTTGGACTTCATTATAGGTCTACTTCGTACTCATCAATAGCTTGATTTGGGTAGTTTTAGACCGGATGACTAAGTCAGCATATGTCCTACCAGGTAAGACCACAGACTTAGCTGAGGAGATCTCAAATATCTGGAGTTTTTTTTTGTTTATTATATGGATGATCCGATCCGCAAGGACCATGATTGGGAATTGTTTGATCGTCTTTGATTATGTTAGACTATACATCCCAGTGTTAGTAAAATTGCATGGAGTTCCCTTGTCCATCATTTCAGATAGAGGTACTTAGTTGACCTTGCACTTCTAGAAGTCATTCTAGAAAGGACTTGGTACTCAAGTCAAGCTCAACATAGCTTTCCACCCACAGATAGATGGCTAGGCTAAGGGGGCTATTCAGACTTTGGAGGAAATGTTGAGGGATTATGTGATTGATTTCAAAGGAAGTTGAGATGATCACCTACCTCTCATCAACTTTCCATATAATAATATCTACCACTCCAATATTCAGATGGCCCCATTTGAGGCATTACATGGAAGGATGTGTAGATCTCCTATAGGGTGGTTTGAGGTTGGTGAAGCTACCTTGATATGACCTGATTCAGTACATGAGGCCATGTAGAAGGTTCAACTTATTAAGGAACAGTTGAAACAACTCATAACCGACAAAAATTGTATGTAGATATAAGGAGAAGGGAGTTGGTGTTGATGATTGGGTGCATCTGAAAATCTCACATATTGGAAGGGGTGATGATGTTTGAGAAGAAAGGAAAGCTCAGTCCCACATATTTTGGCTCTTACAGAATCTTGAGACTCGTTGGAAATGTAGCATATAAGTTGGAGTTGCTTGTGGAGTTAGCATCGGCGTGCCAGACTTCCATATTTCCTTGTTGAAGAAATGCATTGGTGACTCGACCTTAATAGTGCCTCTAGAGCGTGTTGGTGTAAAGCACAACCTCTCCTACAACGAAGTACCATTTCAGATCCTAGACATGTTCTTGCATTCAACGAGTCGTCCTGTCTATTCATTGGTAGAGTCTAGAAACAAAATTTTCAAGGCCAAAGACCAACGACTAGTCCCAACGAGTCATGGTCACAACCAATGACTTGTTGTGTGACCTGTTGGATCCTGATAGGTAGTTTTTCAGACATTCTTCCAGGGGAAATTTTGTAACTTTTCGTTATTTTAACTCCAAAACCACATCATTTGGGGTGCGACTAGAGGGGAATTTAGGGTGTTGATAGACTTTTTACTCTCATTCTCTCCCAGAACTCACAGATTTAGTACGTATAAAACTCAAATAGTTAGTTCCAATCAAGATCTAGGGCATCCATCTTTTCTCATTTCATCTAAGATAATTCTCCGGGATTCTCCTTCAAGTATGCGGGACTTCAACAAGATTCTCCTTTCCCCATTGTGCCCCAAATTACTTTCAGAAATCTTTCTAAATTCTAGCCTTGTAGATTTGAAGCTAGGGTTTTCAATTAGTTAAGAGATTCTTTAAATCTCTAAGGTTTCATGATCATTCCTAGCTAAAATTCATGTCTTAGTTTTATTCATACAGATTTCCTTCTTAACCCTGATCCTTTGTATGATATCTGAATAAAACTTGCATGATTTAGAACTCAGATATGAATGTTGTATTAGTATGATATTTTCACTAGAATTATTAAAGTTAGCATAGATACGTGAATGGAAAGTTAATGCTTTAGTATGTTCAGTCTCAGTATTACAATTAGTACTTAGTATACTCAGTATTATAAGTCTATTAGCATGATTGTTGTCCTTTAGACTGTCACGACACTTTCAAACAAAGAAGCTCTAACTAGTCTTAGAACCCAGTTTCTTTCTGGTCCTTAGACTCTCATAACACTTTCAGATATGTAGTTCTAACTTAGTCTTAAGACATTAGTTTTGAGCTATCAACACAATTAGACATAATTAGGTTTCCAGTGGGAGTAGTACTTAGCATCGAGTGGGTCGGGGTTCACCATACCTACGATCCCAGAACTACGTGCCACCGTAGGTTATTATCCCGAATACACCCAGACAGTGATCAGACAACTCAACCACATAGCCTGGCAAGGTATGATGGGCTTTTTTTGATGGGATGTATACATAAAACTCCACGTCTAGCTCACGTGGATATCTTTTTGTTATAGACTCTTCCACAGATCAGTACAATCATAGTTATCAGTCAAATCTAGACTTTCAGGTTTCATTCTATTTTGCAATATTACAGTTTAGCTTACCAGTATTCAGTATATGCATGTTTTTGTTTCATCTCACATACTCAATACATTCAAAGTACTGAAAATATATTTCTATGTGCTATATTGTTTTATGATATGGGCTCAGTTACCCAGCCTCAACATCACAGCTAGTTCTCTTAGCGATTCTCTAGAAGATTCTAGTGGTGAGTCCTCTTCTGCCGAGGGATAGAGTTCCCTTTTAAGTTTATGGTTTTCAGTTTGGTTTCCAGATATTAGAGTTAGTTGGTGGTTTGTCCTAGAAACTCATTAGTTCTTTTAGAAGGCTTTCAGACAGTGTTTATAGATTTAGTTTGGCTTTTCAGTGTATGTTCTGATTTGTGTTAAAATTAGTATTTGCTTATTGTTTTAGTCAGGTTTTGCTTTCTATTATTTTAAGAAGATCAGTTTTAATAGAATAATGCTTTCCCATGGGTTTGCTTGTGTTACACTCTAAAAAATTTTTTGATGATTATTTGATGGTTATATGTCATATTAAGGGAATTATGGATTGTATGTTGTCCGTAGGTGAGGAGGGAAACATGTGCAAAGGGAAAAGCG
>JACEIK010014089.1:0-22818 GCA_018107945.1 Datura stramonium
AGGTCACAGTACATCTTGGTGAGACCTGGATGTATGGAATATCGGGAACCATGATCCTCGTGGAACATCCGTTCTCTCAAGTTGTCAACATCCGAAACACAAACGACCCTGATATCAAAGTACACAATCTCCCCCTTGGGAGAAGACCTCTACCTTCTTATTCTGAACCGCTTCCTTCAAGTTTACTAAGATCGGATACTCATCATGTCTAGACTTGACCTCAGTCACCAAGGAAGATTCTGAACCATTCTGAACAATGACACCACCATCCGTAAAATAAACAAGACGAACTCCTAATCGAGCAAGTTGGTGCACATCCTTTGACAACTCTTTCCTTCCATCTTCCACATGAGAAATACTCTCCATGGATAGCCTGCTAAGTGCATCAACCACTGCATTGGCCTTGCCCAAATGATAAAGGACACTCATGTCATAATACTTGAGAAGCTCTAACTACCTTTTTTTTCACAAATTCAGGTCCTTTTGGGTAAACACATATTGAAGAATCTTGTGGTTCGTGAATACATCTACATGCACTCCATACAAATAGTGCCTCTAAATCTTAAGTGCAAACACCGCTGCTGCCAATTTTAGGTCATGCGTCGGGTAATTCTTCTCATGAGTCTTATGTTGTCTAGAGGCATATGTAATGACCTTGCCATGCTGCTTCAACACACAACCAAGACCAACCCTAGTGGCATCACAATACACCACAAATCCTTCTGTACCCTCGGGTAAGGTCAATACTGGGCTGAAGTGAATCGAGTCTTTAACTCCTGAAAAATCTTATCATAGGCATTTGACCATTGAAATTTGACTTTCTTCTGGGTCAACATAGTCCATGGTGCCACAATGGATGAAAAATCCTCAACAAACCTTTGGTAATAGCCGGCTAAACCCAAGAAACTCCTGATATTCAACGGACTAACTGGTCTAGGCCATGTCACGCCCCGCCTTGGGAGACATGACTAACACCTGTTGCCCTGCAAGGACCTGGACTGCTGGACTAGTTGAGCCTAAGCACTTCTGATGCCAGGCTGGCTCTAACTTTGGATTCAAGAAAACGACGTGCTATATAACAGCTGTAAATACAGCCTCCGGCCGACTAGGCCTATACCCACCTGTAAGAAAGCAACAGCTACCCAGAACAACTGAATCAATAGGAAACGTATGCGGGCCAACAAGGACACCATGCTATCTAGTTATTTCTAAATCAAGAAAACAAGTGCTAAACTACTACGTGACCAAAAAGATCACCACTACCAATTGAATAACGCCCCGCACAGCCATCATAAATGAACTAAACCATACACACGACCTCACACGACCGGTACAGCTAACCACAAGGAATATACAATCTGCAAGCCTCTAAGAATACTGCTAAGATGGTCGGGACAGGGCCCCGGCTTACCCATACTGTACAACAAAATAAAAGGAATAAACCTCTAGCTGTCTAGCTTCGGATGACTGGAGCTGATGACTCTGTGTGCCGGCTGAAATTACGAGGGATCGACTCCTCGTCTATGAGTACCTGACGGCAAGTAATGTAGCGCTCCCAAACGGGCGTCAGTACCACTGGTACCGAGTATGCAAAGCAAATTGAACATAACTGAAGATAAATAGTAAACTGGTAGTTACTGAAATGATAGAGGATAGCTAAAACTGTCTGGAATAGCAGAATTTGTACCGAGCTTAACTATACTGGAGAGAAGATAAGAATCATACATGTTAATGCGACATCTTGCTATTTATCAGCTTAATAAGTAAAATATATATATATATATATATATGTATACAAAACCTGCAGCCCCATAAGCCGGAAGGTGCCAATCAACACGCAATCTATATGCCCCTACCCAGGTCAACCATCCAAAATAAATCCACTCCATCACTAATAACTCAAGAGAAGCCGCCGGCCCCCTGGAACAGCCATCTTGGCTCCCTAGAGCCCTTGACTATAGCTGTATCTGAGTCGGAGGACTCCTGTAATTATGTCCCAGAGATTTGTATCCATGTCAATTTGTGCTTACTGAGCAAGCGCTCGGCAAAGGGGTATGCTATAATGCTTGATCATCCTACTATGGGAATACTGCATCCCATCTTCGTCCTACTGTGGACGGCATGCCCTCCCTTGGCAGGTGATGTATCCTCACCCTCTAGTGATCGAGTCGACACAGCTATTATCCTTGGGTCGACAAGGCTCCCAAGAGGTGCCCACGTATCACAAACAAGTCTCCCGGCAAGCAGCGTGTCACATATAACATAATATTATAATACGAAAATACTATCCATGTTACGATATTCTATTCTTAATCTCTTGTTGTATTGAACTGAATCTAATACTGAGTTAAACTGAGTCTGAGATTGATTTCTTGTTGTTTTGGTACAAGTTACTGACTTTTATTCTGAATATGGCGTAATAATACAAACATACTTAATACTCCACTTCTGGAACTTTCTTCTGGAGTTTATTCTATTTTACTATACTAAAATTACTAACTTCTTTGAAGAAACTAGCTTTACATACCTCGGTTGCCGACTTTCTGACTAACTGACGTAGCTCGCAAATATCGAGCCATTTCTTCCAACTGCATTCGTATTCATAGAAAATAAACCCAAATCCATCCATATTCCGGAAGAAAACACTACTTTGAATATATACTGCCAAAACTTTGACTTATCAAAAAACCGCCGGCTTCGGCTATTTCTCGAAATTCGAGAGGAAATACTAACTTTAATGTTGGGATTGTATTAACACTAGTTTTGAGTAATTCCACTTACTTTTACTCGGCGGGTCTCCGCTTCGCCGGATGATTCTTACGAAACTAACTCCCGTAAAAGTACTCTCTCGCGACTTTATATGGTACCCGAAGTTGTTTGAGTTTTGACACTTTGATGGCGTAATCGGAAGGGATTTTATGAAAGCCTTCGTCTCCCTGTTTTTGTTCGTTCTCTGAAATGAAAAATGGAAAGTGAAAAAAACAAAACCGAAGTAGGGCTTTATATACTTGGACCTGAACACACTCCGTGCTTTGGCGGCCATCCGGAGGAAGCCTCCGTGACACGCGCCATCGCGGAGGGGCTTTTCCCGACTTTCTCTTTAAGTTGCATTTCTCGAATCACACGATTTATAAGTCGCATTTGCGAATCCCGATTTATTATCCGCATTTTCTTTGCGTCTCCGACTTGGCGCTTTGTCGGTCTTCGGGCCTTTTCCTAGCATGTATGGCATTCTAAAACTCTTAACCAACATGCAAATAGGCCATCTAAATGTCAGGAATTTATGGGGTGCAACAGGCCAATTCTTCATATCTTCTATCTTTTGAGGTCACTTGCACACCCATCACTTGACACCACATGGCCCCCAAAAATGCAACTGATTTCAGCCAGTATTCACACTTGCTAAATTTAGCGAACAATTGGTGATCCTTGGGAGTCTGCAGTGCAATCCTCAAATGAGCGACATGCTCCTCCTTGCTCCAGAGTATATGAGAATTCATCTATGAACACAATCACGAACATGTCCAAATGGCTTGAACAGCAATTTATCAGATCCATAAAAGTTGGCAAGACATTCATTAGATCAAAAGACATAACAACAAACTCACAGTGACCATATTGAGTCTGAAGGTGTCTTTAGGATATCACTCTCTCTAACTCTAGGCGCAGGTGATAACCGGACCTGAGATCTATCTTTGAGATGCACTTAGCAACCTATAGTTGGTCAAACAAATCATCAATTCTGGGAAAAGCATATTTTTTCTTGATTGTAATTCTTGATTGAAACCTTATTTAACTTCTGGTAGTCGATGCATATATGAAGATAGCCATCATTCTTCGAACAAGAGAACTGGTGCACCCTGTGGAACTTGTTAGGTCTGATGAAACCCTTGTCTAAGACATCCTTCAACTGCTCTTTCTATTCCTATAGCTTAGATGGAGCCGTGCAGCCAGGAGGAATAAATATAGGTTGCCTATTGTGAAAAAGGTCAATGCAAGTCAATCTCCCGTTCGATTGAGACTCTAGGTAAATCATTTGGGAACACCTCCAGATACTGACACATTATTGTGACAAACTAGAGTTGTGGTCACGGGCGTAGCATCCTTAACCCAAACTAGATGGTAAACACAAACCTTTGAAATCATCTTTCTGGCCTTAAGGTAGGAAATAAGCGACCTACTGGCATGGCTGAACTACCCTTCTATTCTAGGACCGGCTCACCTGGAAACCAGAACTCTACCGCACGGGTTCTACAATTCATGGAGGCATAACATGCATGTAACCAATCCATGCCAAAGATAACATCAAAGAATCAGTCATATCTAGCTCTACTAACTCTACTGAGGTGACTTTCTAAAGGTTGTAGTGTAGGGCAATCTCGATAGGATTTCGGGACTGACTCCAAAACTACTAGAAACATAGGGTGTCGCAAAGACAACGTAGCTTCTGGATCTAACAAGGCATATACATCAAGATGAAATGCTCGGAAATACTGTGACCACATCTAGAGAGACCTCTTGCTCTGACCCGAGATGCAGGGCGTAAAACCTATTCTAAGATACATTGCCACCTGCACTAGTGCATGCACCTGTTGAGCTGAGCGTGAAGGTGGAGGTGTTGTACTGGTAGCTGGGTCTCGACCTCTACTCTGGCCTGTAAGTAATGGAAAATCTCTAAGCATATGATCATGCTTCCCATAGCCCAAAACATGCACACATTCCCGCTAAACGCGATCTGATTGTGCCTCCTACCACACCTGTCACAACCTAGGAATGCTGGGCTCCACTGACCACCTCCCTAACCTCGAGAGCCTGATGCATCCTCGTTCACGCCTAGACCAGGATGACACACTCACTACCCAGCGGTCTTGGGTGATCTTTTGTAGGACGGCTAACAATGTCCACCACCGACCTTTGTTGGGGAACCCAAAACTATCTATCCTAGCCCTCTTGGCCTCTCTCTCTATCTCTCCCCATATGCACCCCATTGCTGGGTAGAAAACCAATCGAGAAAAGTCAATGTCTGAACTACGCTAGCAGTCCTGTAATCTTGACCAAGTAGTCAGCTACCCCATTCAAAAATCTGCTCACCCGAGCCCTTTGATCAGCCACCATCTCTGACACATACTTGGAAAAAATGGGTGAACTCTGGAAGCACTTTATTCGACTATCATATGATTTTGTTTCAAATTAATGAACTTAGCTGCCATGATTTTCCTCATCTCCCGGGGAAGAATCGTGTAGAGAATGCGGTGAGAAACTCATCCCAGCCAATGGGACCCACTCCAACTCCTGACCATCCTTCCACTTACTGAACTAAATATGAGCAACCCTTTTCAATTGATATGAGTCTAGGTCTACATACTCCTTCCCTGTCAACTCCATAATCTACAATCTTCTAAATCTCCCTCAATGAACTCATGTGGGTCCTTTTCCATCTGACCCAAGAAACTCAGGGATTCTTCCTGAGAAAATCCTTGACTCTCTATGATACGGTGTGTTCCATTCTGGGGTTCAACGTCATGCCATCATCAGATGGTTGCCCTAAATAAACATGGAGCAGCTTGTTGGAACATGATCCTCCGGAGCTAGTGGGGCTAGATGGTGCCCATCCACCATTTGCCATTCTCATGGCCATTTTCGTTTCTGTTACCGTTCTTTCTTCTAATATTAACTCGACATGGAGCACATGATTCTTCAAATGCTTATAATACGAGTTAAAGGATAGAGATACTTCATCGCACGACATAGATCATGAAAGAAGGTAAATTTCCTTACGACATCAGACACCCTAGGACACACTTTAGACCTTTTCCGATACCATGTTTTTCACGACCCGAACATAGGCCCATATCTAGATACAGAATCTTGAACCATAAATGGCAAACCCAGTCAACCCATGACAAGAATAAAAAATCTGAAGCTCAACATAAATAAAGAAAAATACTAAAGTCAAACTAAGCGAAAGTCGGAATTCTTAAAACATTTGAACATTAGTTACATAACACTAAATATAAAGCTGAATATAATACTATGTATCGCAAAAGCCTCTACATACTGTCGAGCTGATAGAGACGATACCCCCAACTAGGTGCGATAAAAGGAAACTGAAATAGCAATAACATAAGTAACTGAAGGTCCTCGGAAGATGAGGACTCACCAAACAGTGATTAATTCAGCTCGGAGACTGGCTAGTGACGAGACTGAATCTGAACATCTGATCCTATATATTAAAATGATACAGCATAAGTATGCAGTCAGTACTTGAAATGTACTGAGTATGAAAGGTAAGTAAAACAGGCTAAGTAGTAAAACTCAAAGATGCATTATATATCATATCATTAAAAGATTTTTGAGAGTAAGGACTGTATGTTGATATCTTGAAAACATGAATAAACATAACTGAACTTCAAAACTAAAATGAATGACACAAAGTTGAAACTGAGGATCATGATAAAACTAATAAACTAACATTTGGGTCAAACCTATTGAAAACATAATAGCATAACTGATGAACATGCATAACTAAAATCATGAGGAACAATGGGAGATTCGTCATATAAGCGGCATAATCGCGATAGAACTTATGTGATCCCAACTATTACACACAAGTAGGCAGAGCCGTCCAAAACTTTCGGGGAAGAGGGTGCTACCATGATATCGATATCAAGCTGAAGAACCTTTGTGGCAGGGAAAGCTCTAAGGGGAGGTCCCAATACGTCTAAATAACCTACATTGGCGCGTAGTTAGAGACACGGGGTTTACATGAACCCTTAACCTACTCCGATGCTAAACATTGCTTCCAAAAATATGCATATTCTCTCAATCATTTTTCAAAGAAGCTGATCATGAAATTACATATATAGTCTGAAATCTGAATAAAAGAGGGCCTTGGCTCAAAACATACCACAAGGCGAAATTGGGAGTCTAGACTCCTAACTATATAGTAATCTAAAATCCACAAAATTGGAATAATCAACGAAAACATACAAGAGCATGTGACTTGCTAACTTTATACTTGAAATAGACTTGATTGTCAAATCATGGATTCTGCAAGGAGTAATTGGCTTATTCTTTCCATAAACATCTCATCATGGAAAACATAGTCGCAATCTGCTTTTCAAAAACTTGCATAATTGGAATAATAGTTCAAAAATAGAAATCATGAAATGTAAGTTTGAAAATCATAAACAGGCCCCATGAATCTTAAGCATGCTAAATTCATGAAAAAATTGACCATAAATAAATCACCAAAAATTCGCAGTGGGTTAAACCATAGATTATAACTTGAATAAGACTTGATTCACTTGAACTTGGTTTGAATTTTGGGCCTTGAGTAAAAGGAATCTCATTCATAGCCCTACATGCAAAATATGATTCACCTTAAGCCCAAGAAGATTTGGAAAAGAACTAGGAGAATTCTCAAGCGATCTTCATTAGACTTAGCTTATTCATATTTTAGCTATCACGAAACCTGTCTTAATCTTTTCACTAGTTATCATGTTCCTTCCATGGATTGACTTGGATCCATTCTGGATTCTCGGATCTGTGTCTCAATCTGGGTCTCGGCTTAGGTCATGATAATTGTTTGATCATACTACTTAATTTTTCTAGTAGTTGAATTAGAGATAGAAGCTAATTGGAGCGAACCAGAACCCGAGAAGGTATAACACGTTGTTGTATTAACAAATAGTTCGTTGTTAGGGTAGTCATATCTAACAGTTGATTTTCCAAATCAGTAGCCCTCTGAGGGGATTCACGAGTGGATGCTATGATTCGTATATAGATTGTATGACTCATAGTGATGGTCCATATCAGTGAAAAATAAAAGAAATGCTCAGTAAATTTTGGGTTTTCACGAGCCATGGTACGACTCGTGTTAAGGTGGTACAAGTCGTTGTTGTTGATGTTCGTGGTAGAGTCAAGATTTCGCGACCCGGGAAGACATAGGACCCGAGTCTGAATGGAACCTGAACGATAAATGGCCCCAAGTTTATCCATGGCATGAACACAAATTCTGAAGCCTAACATAAATGAAATGGAAGACTAAATTCTGAAATAGCATAAGCCTAAATTGCTAAAACATTTGAACATCGAAATTAACATAACCTTTGAATTTGAAGTTGAATATAATACTATGTCCAAAAGCCTCTACATACTGATGAGCCCCAATGAGACAACACCCCCAACTAGCTCACTAGAATCAGAAATTGAAATAACAACAACACAACTAACTGCATGTCCTCGAAGGATGGGGACTTACCAACAAGTGAGCTAGAAAATCTCGGGAGGCGGGTAGCAACGAGACTGAACCTGAACGTCGGCGACTATATCATGAAATGATACAACATAGAGTAAGCTACCAGTACTTGGAATGTATTGAGTATACAAGGTAAGTAAGATAGGCTAAGTAGTAAAACTGAAAACATGCATAACAAAAAATCATATAAATTAAAGATTGTGAGAGTAACATTTGCATTCGATATCTTAAAAACATGAATAAACATAATTACACTTCATAACTGAAACGAATGACCCAAATGTGAAACTGATGATCATAAGTAAAACTAATAAACTAAACATTTGGGTAAAACCTATTGAAAACATAACATCATAGCGGTAGACTTGCATGGCCGATATCATGAGGAATAGTGGGAGACTCGTCATATAACGGATATAATCACAATAGAGTTGAAGTGATTCCAACTGTGCATTCCAAGTGGGTAGAGCCGTCCAAAAGCCTTGTCAGGGCTGGGGACCCTTCTCTCAATGTGGTATATCAAGTTGAAAGCCCCTTACCCGACAGGGAGAAAAGCTCCTAAGGGGAGGTCCCAGCAGATTTGAATAACCTATCTTGACGCGTAGTTCGAGGCACGGGGTTTACATTAACGGCTTAGCCTACTCGGTGCAAGACACTGCTTCCAAAAACATGGATATGCTCGACATCATTTTTCATTGAAGCTTATCATGAAATTACATATATAGTCTGAAATCTAAATATGAGGAGCCTTGGTTCAAAACATACCACCAAGTTTGAAATGGGAGTCTAGACTCCCAAAACCATGTGGTAATCTAACATCACAAAAAATTGAACTCAAATCATGAAAACGTGCTAAGATCATATGGGCTTGGCCAACTTTTTAACATGTCATAAATAGACTTGATAGTCCAAAATCCTTGGATTCCATGGTAATTCATAAACATTCTTTCACACTAAACATCTCATCATTATGGTAAATATAGATCATAATCTCAACTTTTCAAGAAGCTTCCATAATTGGGCATAATAATTTCAAAACTAGAAATCATGAAATGTAATTCAAAAAAAATATAAAATAGGCCCATGAATCTTAAAATATCACTTTAAACATGAAGGAAATTGATCCCTAATATAATCATAAATTTATAAACCCCATAAGATCATAAACTTAAATAGAGACTTGAATTCATGAACTTGATGTGAATTTTGGGCATGACAGTGAAAGGAATCTCCCATTCATAGCCCTACATACCCGAGAAAATCTCATTGTACACCTTTCTTAAAAGCCAAAGATTTGGGGAAGAACTAGGAGAATTCTAAAGCTTCATCTTCAATAGACTTCCGCTTATTCATATTTCAGCTATAAAATTTTGCTTGATATATGTTCATTAGTTAGCATGTTCATTCCATGGATTGACTTGGAGACATTCACAGTTCTCGGATCCGTCTCTCGATCTGGGTCTTAGCTCGGGTCATGACAATTGTTTGATCGTACCGGTTATTGTTTATAGTAGTTGAATTAGAGTTAGAGAGATAATTGGAAAACTAGAACCCACGAGAAGGTATAACACGCAGTTGTATGAACTAACAGTTCATTGTTAGGGTCGTTGTATCTCCCAGTTGATTTTCCAAATCGGCAGCCCTATGCGGATTCACGAGTGAGTCCTATGATTAGAATATCTAGATTGTATGAGACATAGTGATGGTCCATAGGCGGGAAAAAATAAGAGAAATGCTCAGGAAATATTGGATAACCACGAGACATGGTACGACCCGTGCTAAGGTTGTACAAGCTGTTGTTGACGTTCATGGTAAGAGGTCCAGATGTCCTGACCCGAACATAGGACCGGATCTAGATACGAAACCTAGAACCATAAACCGCTCCAAATCAACCCATGGCATGAACACAAATTCTGAAGCTCAACATAAATAAAGTGGAAGACTAAATTTTGAAATAGCATAAGTCTGAATTATTAAAACATTTGAACATCGAAATTAACATAAAACTGATTCCGAAGTTGAATATAATACTATTGTCACGGCCCGAGCATATGTCCGGATCGAGACACGGGACAAAGAGCCCTTAGAGACTCCAAGTTGACCCTTAGCATTTACATACATCTAACTGAATTAATTAAAGTAGAAGGATTAACATGAATAAACTTAGCGGAAGTCTTGAATAAGCATAACATCAGAAATACACACGAATCTAAAGATGGTTACATTCTATGTCTGAAAAGCCTCTAAATATGATGAGTTAATGGGACAAAAACCCCAACTAACTCTCTAATTCTGAAATTGAATACATAAAAAATAACTGATAGAAATTAGTCCTTGGGAGATGAGGAATCACCATGAGAGACTGGATACTAGCTCCGAAACTGGCTAAGGATAGAGTGATTCGATAAGAAGGCACGTATCATAAAATGATACAACATTACCCACGATAAGATCTTATGGTCCCCACTATTACACTCAAGTGGGCAGAGCCAATGCACAAAGCCTTGGCAGGGCTAAAGACGCTCCATGATATCGATATCAAAGCTGAAGGCCCCCTTAGGGCAAGGGAGGCTCACAAGTAGGTCTCGAATAATGCGAACATACCTACGTTAGCTCGTTGTTACGAAGCATAAGGTTAACTGACCCTTAGCCTACTCAGTGCTAGACACTACTCCCAAAAACATGCCTTATGCTCTCAATTATTTTTCACGGAGCTGACCATCTTCAAGAGACAGAAGCTGAATAATCATAAACATAATGAAATTTGAAATCATACATGTGAGCCTTGGGCTAAACCATACCACAAGGCCCAGGTAAAATTGGGAGTCTTCACTCCAATACCACATAGTAAGCTAATTAACTTGAATCATAAATCATGCTTGAACATATGGACTTGACCAATACTTTAACAATGCTTGAAATTAACTTGATTTACTTTGAAAACATAGGCATAACATGGGTAGGCTGAAAACAGCGCTTTTCCCTTCAAAAAATAATCATACATGACATCCATCATAGAATTTCATCTTCTCATAAGATTTAATGAATGAGCATCATAATTTGGAAAAAGTAGTAAACATGATTAGTAATTTAAAACATGATAAAAAAGCTTGCCCATGAATCATAATTCATCAATTAAAACATACTTAGATCATACCCACTACATAGATATGGGAATTTCGTTCACGGGTTAAACCCCATAAAATGAACTCATAGATTTTCATGAATTAGTGAGGGATTGGGCATGGATGTGAAAGAAATCACCCATTTATAACCCTGCATACCGGAAGGGATTTGATTCTATAACTTCTCTGATTTCCCAAGGAAGAATTGGATGGGAAATCTTGAAGGATTAGCTTGAACTCTCTAGCTCTCTAACTTTGCATGCATGAGTAAGAATGGCATAAAATGAAGTTACCCCTCTTAAAAATCCTCGTTCATAGCTTAAAACAATGTAGTTCAGGCCTTAGGATGTAGGAATTATGAAAACGCCCTTACTAAATTCGCAGAAATTAATTGACTGCCAGTCCAATGAGGGACTTGGCGAGTCATCACCCTTGACCACAACTCGTGGCCTCTAGTCATCGGATGCACTTCGACTTTCTCTTCAAGGGTCCCCATGAGGGACCTGACAGATCATTGTTGGTGACCACAATAAATGGTCACCTCTCATGTTACTGTCCAAAAATCCCTGATTCCTCTCCAGCCACGACCCTGGCGGCGACTCGATGAGTTGTGGGGTCGACCATGACTGGGTCATGCCGGTAGTGACTTCGAATCACAACTTCCAAAATAGAAGCCAAGTACTTCATCACAAGTCACCTAATGACTCATGGTCTACCCCACGGGTCACAGAACGGCTCATTCACTGAACTGGTGCAAAATATTTAGCTTTCTCCATTTGAACTCCCTGGTTTGATCTTTGTTCCAGGGCATTACAATATCTCCCCCTTGGGAACATTTGTCTTATAATGTTGGAAACATATAGAAAATAAGAGAAATGCAATCATCATATTCATATACTGATCATTTAAGCTGAAAAACTTATGGGATGACTAATTTCGCTTCAAACTACATGATTGAACTGAATTTATAGATCATACATACATCTACATATATAGAAAGAAACTGGAGCACAAGAACTGAGAATGAAACTTACTAGGTTTTGGGTCAAGCGATACCTCAAGTTGGAATTGAGTCGTTAGGTATTAATTGTGGGTATCTAGCCATCATGTCTTCTTCGTCTTCCCAAGTATCTCCCTCAACTAATTGATTCCTCCATAAAACATTACTGAAGCTACTTCCTTGTTTCTTAGCCTTTGAACTTCATTCTAGTATTTCCATCAGACCTCCCGTAACTAAGGCTATCTCTCAGCCCGACACACATCACCGGAACAAATAAAGCTGGATAACCCAAACACTTCTTTAAGAGACACATGGAAAATAGGATGCATGAAGCTAATTCTGAGGAAAGTCCAATTCATATGCCACCTTTCCAACTTTGTTTAAAAATTCGGTATAGGCCAACATAGTGGGGACCGAGTTTTCCTTTCTTACGGAACCTCATCACTCCCTTCATAGGAGACACCTTCAGAAACACCCAATCATCAACTTCAAACTCAAGTTCCCTCCTCCTCACTTCCGCATAGGACTTCCACAGCGACTTTGAGCTATTATCCAATCTATCCCATATGAGCTGAATCTGGACCTATCATTGGAGCTTCAACGGCTTCAAACCAGCAATAGGCGATCTACACCTCCGCCCATAAAAAGCCTCAAACGGAGCCATCTAAATGCTGGAATGGTAGCTGTTATTGTATGAAAACTCGATAAGAGGTAAATGATCATCCCAAATCCCTTTGAAGTCAATCACACATGCTCTCAACATTATCTTCAAAGTCCCGGATAGTCCGCTCCACCTGACCATGATTGCGGGTGAATGTTGTGCTAAGCTTAACATGAGTACCAAGTCCATTTCGAAATGATCTCCAAAACTAAGAGGTAATATGAGTACCTCAATCTGATATGATGGAAAAGGTCACTCCATGAAACTGGAGCAACTCCCGAATGTACAACTTAGCACCAATCCTTCTTTGAATCGGTAGTTTTGATCGGTGGAAATGAGCCACTTTGGTCAACCCCTATCCACAACAGCCCGGATGAGTCATATTCTACGAGTTCGGAAAAACTATAATGAAGTACATGTTGATATCCTCCACTTCCAAGTAGAATGCTAATATCTTGGGCACACCTCCGGGTCTTGATTGCTCAACCTTCACTAGTTGACAGTTTGACACTTAGGCATAAATTTTGTTATGTCCTCCTTCATGCCATTCCACCAATAGACTTCCCGTAGGTCATGGTACATATTGGTGGAACCTGGATGTATAAAATACTGGATCCTTAGGCGTCGCACAACATCTGGTCCTCAAATAATCAATATGTAAAACACATAAGCGACCCTGGTATCAAAGCACACCATCTCCCCCTTTGGAGAAGACCTCTACCTTCTAAATCTGAACGGCTTCCTTTAAATTTATTAAAATTGGGTCCTCATCTTGTCTAGCTTTTACATTAGTTACCAAGGATGATTCTGATCCATTCTGAACAATAACACCAGCATTGGTCGAGTCAACCCAACCTTGCAAGTCGACGCACATCCTTCACCAGCTCCTTTCTCCCCTCATCCACATGGGACACACTCTCCATAGAGAGTACTGCTATGTGATGTGTCTTTTACTTCACATTGGCCTTTCTCAGTTGTAAAGGAAACTCATGTCATAATTTTTTAACAGCTCCAACCACCTCCTTTGTCGTAGATTTAGATCCTTCTGGGTAAGCATATTGGAGATTTATTATGATCCGTAAGCAAATCTACATAGACCCATTACAAATAATGTCTCCCATCTTCAAGACGAATGCCACCGCCACCAAATTAAGATCGTGGGTCAGGTAATTCTTCTCATGAACTTTTTAGCTTTCTAGAAGCATATGCTATAACTTTTCTATGCTGCATCAAAAAACATAACCAAGGACAATTATTGAAGCATCGCAATACACCACAAATCCGCATCGGTACCCTCTGTTAGAGTTAACACCGGTGTTGAAGTTGAGTGGATTTTTCAACTCCTAGAAGCTCCTTTCACAAGCCTCCGACCATTGGAATTTCACTTTCTTTTAGGTCAATTTGGTCAATGGTGTTGTAATAGATGAAAACTCCTCAGCAAACCTCAGATAATAGCATTAAGCCTAAGAAGCTCCCGATATCTGAAGGATTCACTAGTCTGGGCCAATTCTTCACCACCTCTATCTTTTGCGAGTCTACTTGCACACCCACGCTAACACCGCACGACCGAAGAATGCCATGGGGTGAACAAAAACTCACATTTGCTATCTTTTGCATACAATTGATGATCTTTCAAAGTCTGCAACACCATCCTTAGATGAGCGGCATGCTCCTCCTCGTTTTGGCAGTATATAAGGATGTCATCAATGAACACGATCACGGTCGTGTCTAGATATGTAACTTGAACATCCTATTTATTAGGTCATAAAAGCTGCAAAAGGCATTCGTTACTCCAAAAACATAACTATAAACTCCATAGTGACCATACCGAGTTCTGAAAAATATTTTCCAGATTTCACTCTCTCGAACCTGAGTTGATGGTACCCGAACATGAGGTTCATCTTGGAGTGAACACTTAGCACCCTGAAGCTGGTCAAATAAGTCATTAATCTGGGGAAAGGATAGCTGTTCTTGATGGTGACCCAACGTTTCAATTGCCAATAATCAATACACATACAAAGAGAACCATCACCTTCTTGTATACAAATAGAACTGGTGCACCCCATGAGGATTTTCTCGATCTAATATGAACCCTTATCTAGAAAGGTCCTTTAAATGATGTTTCAACTCCTTTTGCTTGGATAGGGCCATTACGTAGGTAGGAATGAATTATAGGTTGTGTGTTGTTAGAATTTCAATACAAAAATCAATATCTCTCTCGGGAGGAATACCCGGTAAGATCATCTGGGGAAGACTTCTGGATATTCGCATACTCTTTTGGGACTGACTTGATAATCGGGGCCTCGGACGTAGCATCCTTAACCTAACTAGATTGTACACAAAACCTTTGAAAATCATCTTTCTGGACTTAAGGTAGGAAATGAAACGACCTATAGGCACAACTGAACTTCCTTCCATTCTGGAAGTAGCTCACCCGAAATCGAAACTCTACTACTTGGCGGGTGCTACAATTAACTGAGGCATAACATGCAAATAGCCGATCCATGCCAAGGATAACATCAAAATCGGTCATGGATAACTCCTAATAGATCTGCTGGTGATTTTCTAAGGGCGATGGCAAGAAACTTCTATACACCCATCTAGACATGACCGAATCACCAACTGGAGTAGAGACTGAGAAGGGTCCTGATAAGATTTTGGGACTGACTCCAAAACAACTAGAAATATAAGGGCATAACAAAGAACAAAAGTATCCCTTGGATCTAACAAAGCATAAACATCAAGGCTGGAAAACTCGTAACATACCCAGGTAACTACATCGGGGAGACTTTTTGGTCCTGGCAATATGCTAAGGCGTAGAATCTGTTTTAGTGCTGACCTCCACCTGTGCTAGTAGATGCCCCTGTTGGGCTGGGCGTGTGGGTGGGTGTTGTGAACTAGGCTGGGCCTCAGCCTTATTATGGCCACTGTCTAGCTGCTAGGAAATCTCAGAGCATATGTCCGGGCTTCCCACACATGAAGCAAGCTCCTATACCTGCCAAACACTGACCCATGTGTCTCAGAGTGCACCGGTCATAAGTTTGGAATACGGAAAGCGTGGGCCTGCTTTGCTTTGACCCCTAGGCACGATGCTGCGTCCACATACAATCGTGCCTAGGCCTAAGATAGAACACTCATGGATGAAGATATTGTGGCTGAAGATCTTTGGTGGGATTGCTATTGGTGCCTGGCCAACTCGGCCCGAGAGAAGCTATAGTTATCTTGTCATGGCCCTCTTTGCCTCTCTCCCTCGGATGCCGCCTCCATTTTGCTGGGTGTTAACACTATCAGAGGAAATACATATCCTGATGGAGCATAGCAGGTCCCTGTAATCCTTATCCAGGTAGTCTGCCACTCCATGTACAAACTGGCTCACTAGAGCCCGCTGATCGACCACGAGCTCGGGTGCACACTTTGATAGATGAGTGAACTCAAGGGCATATTCCTGCATAGTCCTCTTCCCTTGCCTATGATTCACAAACTTGGCTGCCTTCAACTCCCTCATCTCACAAGGGAAAACCGATCTAGAAAAGCAACTTGGAACTCCTCCCAACTGATATGGCTTTTCTCCAGTGCCCTACTATCTCACTATCTAAACCAAATGTGTACGACCCCCTTCCAGTGATATAAGGCCAAATCAGCACACTCTACTCCATTCACCCATGTGCCTGGGTGATCTTCCAAAATCTCATCGATAAGCTCATGTGGGTCTCGTCTACCTTTACCCAAGAAACTTTGGCGGAGTTCATCCTTAGAAAATCTCGAACTCTTCTACCGCCAAATTTCTATTTTCTGGAACATGCGCCACTACCTTCTTGTTGACCTGAGCGGTCAAGGCCTACGCTAGCATCTTAATGGCCATCCTAAATTCAGTGTGAACAACCACCTCCGGTGCATTCTCCTCATGGGCTGGTGGGGCCCGTTGGTTCCCATCTCCATTGCCATCCTTCTAGACATTACCATTTCCATTCCTTTTCCTTAACTCTATGGGGAGGAATGATTCTGCAATTTCGAATAGCACGATTTAGGAGGATAGAGAGACATTTCAGCGCATGACATAGATCATGAAAGAAGGGAACATTTTCGAAACATTTCGTAGCCTCTTCGTCATAAGTGTGGCACGCTTCACACCCATGAAAAAAGCTCTATACTTAGCGACTTTCAGACACCCTTGGACACTTCAAAACCTAACTCACCAAGTTTGTCATGACCCGAACATAGGCCTAGATCGAGACACAGAACAAGGAGCCCCAAGAGACTCCAAGTCGACCCATGGAACGAACATACATCTATCTCAATCAAATAAGCGGAGAGTTAACATGAATAAACTTGGGAAGTATGAAACAAGCATAACATCCAGAAATAAACACGAATCTGAAGCTGGTTACAGTCTATGTCTGAAAAAGCCTCTAAAATTGATGAGTTGACGGAACAAGACTGCAACTAACTCTCTATGTTAATTGTCACGCCCCGCCTTTGGGGGTGTGAGCGGCACACAGTGCCCTATTAGGACCTGGAATGCTAAACTGGTGAGCCTAAGCACAACTGGTGCCTGGCTGGCTCTATCTTAGGTCTGGAATTGACAGGCCATAACAGGCGTAAATATAGCCTCGACCATTGGGCCTATAGCCACTGTCTGTATCATCGGCCCCAACGAGAATCCTACTCTTGTGGGGAAACCTATGCGGGCGATAAGGCCACCATGCTATCTAGTTACCTATAACTCAACACTTAAATAATGTTGTATATCTACGTGACCGACAAGGTCACCACTACTATCGAATATGGCCCCTTGCGGCCAACACAATAAAAGAATACTAAACAACTAAACAAACCTACGGCCTCACACGACCGGCACCATTGCCATATAGGGAGATATATATATACACAATCCCCTGCAAGCCTCTATAGAATACTGATAAATGTCAGGACAGGGCTAACCTACCCATCACTGTACAACAAAGAAAGGAAATAGACCTCTAGTTGTCTAGCTCAGGATGACGGAGGGCGATGACTAATGAGCTGTTTTTGGAATCACGAGATCGGCTCCTCGTCTATGAGTACCTGCAGGCAAGTAATGCAGTTCCCCAAACGGGCGTCAGTACCACTGGTACCGAGTATGCAAAGCAACTGAACACATCTGAATATAAACAACATAACTAGAAGCTTTGGAAAGCAGGAAATATCTGGATACATGAAGCTGTTGTAATACGAATCAAACTTTTCTGTACTGTGATAGGGTAGGAGTGTACCTGTCGACGTGGCGACCTACTGTCTATTAGCTCATATATGTATATAAATACATAAATATAACAAGCAAGAACCAATACCAACCCCCTTAAGCCGGAAGGTGCCAACAAATCAATCTATATACCTCTCTAGGGTTAAAACCATCCAAAAATAAATCACTCACTCATAACCTTACATAACTACAGGACCTCTACCGGCCCCCTGGGTCTCCAGCTCGGGCTATGGACTCTGATATAAATAATTGTCTGAGCCCGGACTCCTGTACTGTAGCTATGCTTTATGCTTGTATGCATATCTGTAATCTGTTCCACACAGGTGCAAACGCATAACGGGGTAAAGCGTACTGCTATGCTGATCGGCACGATATGGGGAAAGCTTCATCCCATCTTCGTCCTACTGCGGACGGCATGCCACTCCTTGGAGTGACGTATACCCACCCGCTAAGTGGGTCGGCACGATTACCAACCCGAGGCGGCGAGGACGCTCAAGGGTGCCCTCACGACACAATCAGAATCTCATACAATCAATAATCAAATATAGAAAGCATGTTTAAACTAGAAGAAATACTATCTGTATTCTGATTTCTTATTCTGAACTCTTTCTGTGTTATACTGATTCTCAAACTGCTTTGCGAATGCGGGATCTTATCGGCGCCCATGGCTATCTTGTAGCCGAATACTATCGACTGTACTGTATCTGGGGATATATTATCTGTCTGTCGATTTACTTTACTAGCCCTTTATTCTGAATATATGTCATATTATTATAAAACATGCTTGCTAATGCATATTTAGGTCTATACTGAGTATTAAATGATATCTCGCCATTTGGCGCTGCTCTACTAGATTTGGTTAGATATATGATATAACAACGCAAGACAGGTTTAATAAATTAGCACAAAAAACTCAATATTCGACTCGGGAATTCTGTTACGGAGTTTACTGTATTATGCTAGGCTAAGTTATTAACTTGCCGAAGAAATTGTCTTTACATACCTTCGCTTGGATTATCCGACTAGCAGGCAAAGCTGGGTAATTACTCCAGCTATTTCTCCTAGCTGCATTTACATATATATCAGTAGAGCTAAATACACTAATATTCTAGAAGAAGACATCACTTTTGATATATATATAGCCCAATTTGGCTTATCCAGCAGTTGAAAACTCGCTATTTCTCGAATGTCTAGAAGGAAGTACTCACTTTAGGAGCTAGGAGTATATTGACACTAATTTGGAGCAATTCCACTTACCTTAGCTCGGTAGGACGACCCCGGTCCGCCGGCGGGATACGAAACTAACTCCGCAGAAATGCTCCCGGCAGCTTAATACTTCACTACCACAGATTAATTCGAGTTTGGACCATCGTTTAATAGCGTAAACAGACGGAATTTCAAAGAAATCCTCATTGCCCCCTGTTTTCTGTTTACTCTCTAGTAATTATGAATTAAAATGATACAAAACCGAAGTTGGGGGCTTATATATAGTGGGACCTATAAGTCACATTCCTGGAATGCGATTTATAAGTCGCATTTCTGGAATGCGATTTATAAGTCGCATTTTTCCTTGCGACGCGCCGACTTGGCAGCGCTTGTCAGATCTTTCCCCGGGCCTTTTATAGCATGTATGGCAATCTAAAACTCTTAACCAACATGCGAATAGGCCATCTACATGTCAAGAATTTTACGGGGTGTAACATTCTCCCCCACCAGAACATTCGTCCTCAAATGTAAACTTCTATCTATAGAATTCCCAACTTACTCAACTTATTTATAGAAAAATGTTGGCAGATTCCTCCCTGTAATATGGACTATCCCAAAAACCTGAAATGCAGAAAAGTCATCTGGGTACTCCACAATACTATAGTATTCATCACATGAAAGATTGGAATCGAATATCTCATTTATACATATACTATAAGGCACTGCATGATCAACAATACTAGCATACCTGTTGCCTGACTAGGCTTGGAGCAAGTGGGGATATCTAGTTTTCATATCTTCCTCTGCCTCCCAAGTCATCTCCTCTCGGTTCTGTTACGCCACGGTACCTTGGCCAGACGCAATATCTTTGATTCTCAATCTACGAATCTGTCTGTGTAAGATAGCCTCTTGGAACCTCTTCATGGAAGCCCAACTCTTCCGTAACCTGGATATCACGGACTGGGACTGCTCTGGAGGGGTCTCCTATGTACTTTCTTAGCATAAATACATAGGCGGATGAGCAGATTCTAATTATTTGGAGGCAAGTTCAACTCATATGCCTTAGCATATCCTTGACGAACCTGATAAGGCCCAACGAATCTCTGGAATGAGCTTACCTTTCTTGCCGAATCTCATCACCCCTTTCATCGGAGATACTTTTAGAAATACCCAGTCATTCACCTCAAATTCCAGGTCTCTGCGCCGCACATCAACATATGATTTTGGCGGCTCACGGCGCAGTCCATTGGCGTTCTCGATAAGCTTTACCTTCTCCTCTGACTGTTGAATAATATCTATTTAATCCAGCGCTGACTCTCCACTTCAAACCCAGCCAACTGGCGATCTGCATTTCGCCCGTACAATGCCTTAAAGGGCGTCATCACGGATAGGCGGTGATGGCTATTATTATAAGATAACGCAATTAACGGCAAATGCTCATCAGCTACCTCCAAAATCTAGCACACACGCCCGTAGCATATCCTCGAGTGTCTGAATAGTGCGTTCAGCCTGTCCATCTGTTGAGGGTGAATGCTGTGCTCAAATTAATCTGGTTCCTGGCCTCTACGAAATGACTACTAAATCAAGTTGTAAATTGTGCTCCTCTGTCGGAGATAAGCCGTCACTAGAACACCATGTAATCTAACTATTTCTCCCAATCTTGTTCAATAGTCTTCGGCAGAAGGTGAAAACTTCACTGGTAGGAAATGGGTTGATTTCATCAGATTCTGCATCAACTATACACCCAAAAATGGAATCATGTCTATGCCTGAGCATGGGTAATCCTGCTACAAAGTCCATGTTTATTGCTTCACATTTCACAAGAGGCACAACTATGTCCTGAGTCAATCCGCCCGGTTTCTGGTGTTACCTTTTACTTGTTGGCGGTTAGGACACTGGGCTACAATTCAACAATTTCTCTTTTCATACTTTACAAGTAGGTCTCCTTGATATCGTGGTACAATTTCGTCACGCCTGGGTGGACAGAATAGTGGGTAATGTACCTCATTCACCAATCTGCTGATGGAGCCTTGAAATATCTGGAACACAGAGGCGGCCCTTACATCGTAGCACTTCATCCTCGGTTATCGAAAATGCAGCTTTCCCTTGCTGAATTCTGTCCTTAAGCATGACCGGTCAGGATCTTCATATTGCCGTTCTTTTACTTTCACAACTAATGACGACACAGCGGTGCTCTGAGTACCACTCTGTTGTCCTCTGTTTCTGTTACACGAACGGCTAGGTTGGCTAATTGATGTATTTCTCTGACCAACTCCCGCTGCTCGGGCTGCAAATACACCAAACTTCCCATCGATTTACGATTGAGAGAATCTGCTACTACATTGGCTTTTCTTGATTGATGCGAAATATTCACATTTAAATAACTTGGCATATAATTAGCGGTCGCCACAGGCTTATCATTACTTGGAGAAACTGCAGGAGTAATCTACCGGTATAGCTAGAGCTTATCTGGCCTTGACGCATGCTAAGGCTATTTGTTCTTTAAGGATAACCTGAACGATATTTGTTGCTGGGATAACCTGAACGACCGTCTGCACACCATGTGCCTGTATCTGATCAGAGGATCCTAATAATGATCATGATCTCTAATAATCTGGCTGTATAACCTTGCATAACTGAATAGCTGGGTTGAGTAACCCGAATGTTGAAGTAGTCTAACAATGCTCTAATGTCCTACCCGAGCATTTGTAGCTCATGCATAACTGCGGAGTTATGGACAGCTAACTGTTTTGTTATTCTACTTGGACAACTATAGAGCTGGGCTTAATCGGACTTACTCTCAGGCGATCAATATCTGGATCTTCACAAGGAATCTACCGATCTCCTTGTCTTAGTAACACTGTGCTAGCAGAATACTACCAATTTCTTACGCCTTGTTCGTATCCACTTGGATTTATACTATTGTTCTGGGAAGTTCTCGGTCTTATGAGCCATTCTGTAAAGACTGGCCTTCTGCTAAGGCTCTATATCTGAATATCTTGCGAGAACCAGCTGAAGTACTAGTCTGTCACTGACCACTGATATGGACCCTTTCTTGGGGTGCCCACGGGCTTGTCTGACTAGGACGGCTGGTTGACTTGCGGGTTGTTTCACATAATAACTGCTAGGTTGACTAAGGCCGACTCTCATCTACAAGGCTGGGAAAATGATGTACGACCACTTAACATACTGGAAAAATAATTCTGGTATTGCTAACCTCTGATGTATGCCTATTCAGTCTCTAATTCTAGTTCTGGCACATGCGATAACGTTACTGATCTTTAGGGATGCTTCCCTATTACTACAGATGCCAGCCCGTATCAT
>JACEIK010014091.1:0-22811 GCA_018107945.1 Datura stramonium
CATCTATTGTGCTACTTTCAAGTTATTATTACGCCTCTACACTCAAACTTTATTGCGACCCCAATATCACTATTGTCAAGATATTACTGTGCCTTTGGATCGAAGATATTGCGCCACAGGTCAAGCTGCCATTGCTAAGTGCTTATCATGCTACTATAAATCGAGCATGTATTATGTTACTTTCAACCTAATTTTCAAGTTATCATGCCATGCCATTATCGTATTATTTACCAGGCTCTTTATGGTACTGTTCAAGCTATTATTACGTCATTGATATGCTACTCTCGAGCCACCAATTCACAATCTCTAGGCCATATATTTGCTCCTATCAAGCTACCATTATGACAGTATTATTATCATGCTACTTCAAGCTATCACTGTGTTGCTTATGAGCTACTACGTTATTATTATCGTATTGCTTTAAACTGCCACTATGCTACTCAGAGACACTATTATATTACTATTATCATGCTACTTCAAGCTATCACTGTGTTGCTTATAAGCTACTACGTTATTATTATTGTATTANTGCCGTTATCGTGTTATTTACCAGGCCCTTTATGGTACTATTCAAGCTATTATTACGTCATTAATATGCTACTCTCGAGCCACCAATTCACAATCTCCAGACCATATATTTGCTCCTATCAAGATACCATTATGTCAATATTATTATCATGCTACTTCGAGCTATCACTATGTTGCTTATGAGCTACTACGTTATTATTATCGTATTACTTCAAACTGCCACTATGCTACTCAGAGACACTATTATATTACTATTATCATGCTACTTCAAGCTATCACTGTGTTGATTATGAGCTACTACGTTATTATTATTGTATTACTTCAAACTGCCACTATGCTACTCGGAGACACTATTATATTACTATTATCATGCTGCTTCAAGCTACTGCATTTGTGTCGTAGGCAAGCTACAATTGTTATTATGTTGCTTCAAAGCTATGATTGTGCTTATATTGTTGTGCTACTTTTGAAGTATTACTATGCCCTCCAAGGCCACTACTTTTATTATTTCAGACATTATCATGCTACTTATTATGCTGCGTAAGTTGAGCTACACTATGATGCAGCCACTTGAAATTACTCTGCGATGGTGGGTTGATCCACCCTATAATAGGACAATTAGGTCGAGTCCACCTATAATAGGACAAATGGGTTATTCCACCTAAAAATAGAGGATATTCTTGGAGTTGATCAGCCTAAAAATGGACAATTGGGTTAGTCCACCCTATAATAGGACAATTGGGTTATTCCACCCTAAAATAGGATATTCTTGAGTTAAGTCAAGCCCTAAAAATGGACAATTGGGTTATTCCACCCTAAGATAGGATATTCTTGGGTTACGTCCCAGCTATACAAATGGACACTCTTGGGTTAGTCCGCTGCAATATTAGGACAATTGAGTTTATTCCACCCTAAAATAGGATATTCTTGGAGTTCGTTCGCCCTAAAAATGGACAAGTGGGTTAAAATCCAGCCTAAAAAGGGACAATGCCAGGTTGAATAAAACGCAATAGGACAATTGCGTTGGTCAGTATAAGTGGACATTTTGTGTTCGTCACTCCCTAAATGGACAATCGAACTCGATATTGTATTTTTGAGTCATATAATTACTTTTGAGCCCTGCATTTAATATTTTTGAGCCCTTTGATTTACATTTGAGCCTTTTACTTGTATTAGAGCCTATCGTTTAAAATGAGATGATCGGGTTTATTCATCCTAAAATGGGATATGAATGCGAATCAGTTTTATATGTATTGGTACTAGCAAATACGTCTGAGTTTTTTGCGGGTATTCGCTTTGGAAAATTGAGGCGACGGGTGAGTCCCTCGAGAAAATTATATATTCTTCCCTCACCGCTATTTCCTCTAATGTTGTTTTTATATTATTTTGTATCATATACATATTAACCATTTTATGCAATAGTGTTAAAGTATGCGGGTGCAAGGCAACAATCGTCAAAGGAAAGTAGTATTCGCTTGCCCCGTTTATAACCTTCCGTCCTCGACTAGCTCTCATTCCGATATCATTCCAAATGATATTAAATTTTTCAATCCTCATCTCTCATCTCCTATTCTTATAAGCTATAAATCCTCTTGGTTTTATTCAATCCTTGTTCTATTTATTTCTTTGGGGATTTCGTTCGTCTAAAATGGAACTCGTTGGACCTGATTCCGTTTAAGAGGATACGTAGGCGCCCTTGGGGTTCGGTCTAAATCTTAATAAAATTTCCTTTCCCTTTTCACTTACCAATTTGGGGCAGAATTTTTTGGGGACCTCAAAAAATTCACTAGTTCGAACGTTTCTATGTAAGCTGGGGCGGAAATTTTGAGAAGAATCTCAAAATTTCGTCAAGACTTCGACCAATCCAAGGCTAATTCCCAAAAAGGACGTTACCTCTAATCGATCATCCAAGCTCCTTGAGATCGGGATAGCAGGGACGAATAAAAGCACGAAATCTGACCTTACATTTTAATCTTATGATTTTATTTTTCTTTGAGCACGGGATACTGCTTAATTGCCAAATTTGCGATCATGCTACACATTATATTTATTTATTATCAAGCTGCAACATCAAACTACTTGAAGTTTGTCCACTTACGGGGTTAGACGGCTACCCTCTTAGTAAGTTATTCGAAGTTGAATGCTTTTATTTGAAACTAAGTATTAAAATGTTGATTACTAAGGGCTAAGCATTGTCCTAGGGTTAAGCACTTTACTAGAATTTTTTTCAAAGACTAGCTTGTGTCCTAGGGTTAAGCGTTACCTAAATTTTATTTTTCAAGGGCTAAAGCGTTGTCCTAGGGTTAAACGTTGCCTAAATTTTTTATTTTCGGGCTAAGCATTTGTCCTAGGGTTAAGCGTTACCCTAAATTTTTATTTCAAGAGGCTAAGCGTTGTCACTTAGGGTTAAAATTACCCCCTGGTCACATTTTCAAGGACTAAGCATTGTCCCTGGGGTTAGCGTTACCCTAAATTTTTATTTTTCCAAGGGCTAGCGTTGTCCCTGGAGTTAAGCGTTACCCTAAATTTTTAATTTTTCAAGGGCTAAAGTTTGTCCTAGGGTTAAGCGTTACCCTAAATTTTATTTTCAAGGGCTAGCGTTGTCTAGGAGTTAGCGTTACCCTAAATTTTAATTTTCAAGGTCTAAGCGTTGTCCTGGGTTAAAAGTTTTTTTCATTTTATTTTTCAAGGTTAGCGTTGTCCTAGGGTAAAGCGTTACCCTAAATTTTATTTTCAAGGAGCTAAGCGTTGTCCTAGGGTTAAGTGTTACCCTAAATTTTATTTTTCAGGGCTAGCGTTGTCCTGGGGTTAGCGTTACCCTAAATTTTAATTTTCAAGGGCTAGCGTTGTCCTAGGGTTAGCGTTACCCTAAATTTTATTTTTCAAGGGCTGGCGTTGTCCCTAGGGTTAGCGTTACCCTAAATTTTATTTTTTTCAAGAATCATTGTCCTAGGGTTAAGCATTACCTAGTTTTATTTTCAAGAGGGCTAAGCATTGTCCTAGGGTTAAGCGTTACCCTAAATTTTTTTTCAAGGGCTAAGCATTGTCACAGGGTTAAGCGTACCTAAATTTTTTATTTCAAGGGCTAAGCATTGCCTATGGGTTAAGCATTACCTAAATTTTTATTTTCGAGCGAATCATTGTCCTAGGGTTAAGCATTATCCTAAATTTTTATTTTCAAGGGCTAAGCGTTGTCCTATGAGTTAAGCAGTACCCTAAATTTTATTTTTCAAGGGCTAGTGTTGTCCTAGGGATTGGCGTTACCCTAGAATTTTATTTTTCAAGGGCTTTAAACATTGTCCTAGGGTTAGCGTTGCCCCAGATTTATTTCAAGGGCTAAGCATTGTCCTAAGGGTTAAGCGCTACCCTAAATTTTTATTTTCAAGGGCTAAGCATTGACCTAGGAGTTAAGCATTACCCTAAATGTTATTTTCAAGGGCTAAGCATTGTCCTAGGGTTAAGCATTACCCTAAATTTTATTTTCAAGGGCTAAGCATTGTCCTAGGGTTAAGCATTACCCTAAATTTTATATTTCAAGGGCTAAGCATTGTCCTAGGGTTAAGCACTACCCTAAAAAATCTTCTTTCAGGGCTAAGCATTGTCCCCTAAAATTTGATCTGATTAAGAGCTTCGTTTCAAATTTATTTAGTTAATCATTGAACCACTTCATGCTTATTGACTAATCATTTTATCAGTTTTTTTTTTAAGCTTAGGGCTACCATTGCGTTTTCTCGAGTTACCATCTTGTAATTTTTCAAACTATCATACTCTTTGTTATTGTTATGCTATTTCTTTATCCTTCGTGCTACTCTCATTCTTGCCAGATTTTAGATGGGTCAAGCTTTTACCCCAAGCTTTTGAGACTAAGCATGGATTCCACCGTTTCACGTCGATGCAGGTAGCCAGTACCACCTTAAAATTATGCGGAGCCTGGATTTGTTCTGAAATCATGGCGATCATGACGATTCGTGCTACCCCATCCCATATCAAGCCTCGTGTTGTCAATTTTTAGGGATTTCGTTCGTCCTTAAATCCCGGAGACACACGCTGACTGATTCTCGTGAGACACGAGATATGTAGGCGACTTGATGCAAGTGTCGGCCCACTGACATCTTCACAACCCATTTTGTTTCATCAGGCCATTTTGTTTCGGTCGGACAAAAGTCAACCACTAGGTCAACGTTCTTTTGTAACAATTCATTCTTCATTCCCGAGCAAAGAAGGGGCATTTATTGACACCCAATTTTGACTACACACTTACATAATATCTTGCTTATATATGTATATATTTAGTTATTTATTTTACACAAATATTAGACTCATTTTTGTATTTTTAAAATAATTTATTATCATAATATTGTGAAAATTAGTTCAAGTTACACATATATAACTCATATTAATTGTAAGTTTTGATATCAAATGGTATGTCATATATGATGTATTTCGTTTTAATATGCACTCTTATTTTTGAAACATATATATTTATTTAATAAATTATTTACATAGTTTTACTAAATTTTACAAATTTATTTGACTAATATTAATTAATTAAAAAAACAAAAAAAACATGTAATTTAATTAAAATTAAATTTTTAAATATTTAATAATTTTATATTTTTTATATTGTTTGTTTTTTGTTTTTGGGGTTTTTTTTTTTTTATGAATTTTGAGTTTTTTTAATTTTTTATTTTTTAAATTTGTTATTAATAATAATATTTGTATGATTTTCCTATAATTTAAACTTCTTTTATTCTCTATTTATCAAATTATTTATAAATGTAGTATTTTTATTAATTTAATAGCAGCTAAAATTCATTTCCTCCCATTATTTAAATCTTGTACTTTTTATTCCAATTTCAATCAATTCATTTCAAATCTGGCCCACTTTCTATTCAATTCATGTTTAATTTTAGCCACTTTTGATCTGTTTTGGCTACCATTTAAATTCAATTTCAGTCTAAATAAGCGAATCCCATCACTAAATCCGGGTGACCCGCTTTCGATCCATGATCCGGTTTAAAATATAAGATTTAATCTGTAGTTCGTCTAATCTAATCGCGGTCAAGATTAGTTTACGCCTATTTCTATATTTAATTACATTACCTCCCCCAAAACCCTAAAATCACTTTCATTTTCTTTTCCTCCCAAAGCGAGACCTCGACCTTCCCTCTCCCTCTCTCTTTCTGCGCCATAGGAAAAATCACCTTACCTCCCTCTGTGCCATGGGAGCGCGACACACCGTGGCCTTGGCGAATCCCTCTTCCTCTCACTCTGGGTAAGACCACCACTACCCGGCAACCGCCCCTGACCTCCTCTACCTCCATTAACTCCGGCCAAACTTTCACACCACCCGGCAGGAAAACCTTTCCTCCCATAATGAAAAACCACCCAATCATAGGAAAGAGCAAAACATCACCACGCGGCGCTATCCGTTCTTCCCTTTTCTCCTTCGCCCAGAAGCGAATCGACCGTCGCTCACTCTCTCCACCGAGCAACACCATAGAAGCCACCAGCCCGTACCACTGCTCTTCCCATCATCGTCGTCAGGCACCCAGGCCGTAGCACCTAACCACCACTTCTTTTCCACCTCTTAATGTTTAGTTTTATTTTATTTATTTATTTATTTATTTATTTTTATCTCGTGAATGTGCATAGATGCGCTATTATTCGAGGCTTACCTAATCGGATTAAGTTAATTGTTTGCTTTGTTACTGTAAAATAATCTATTTTTAATTTAAGTGAAAGCCTAAATGTCATCAAAAAATCTGATTCTAACCAGCATTCCAATGTTTACGCGAAATCGGTCAGTTAATGGAATTACATGTCTTATATGTTTGAGAGTTTCCACATGAAGAAATCAATTTTATGAGACTTAGTGTTAATCCTAACATTTTGATAATCTGGGTTTGTTATGTTTTGAAACCTAAGCTTGTATTCATATACCGTATTCTTACATGTTTTCCCAAAACCTACTCAAATTAGTTCTATACAGAACTCTTGTTTGAAAAAAAAAAAAAAAAGTTATTCTGTACTTCAACTCGTGGCTGCATTTCATTCTACTTGCCCCGGTATTTTTTTTACAGCTTCATATTATTCCCCTCCTTGATTATCTTGCCTATTCGAGCTTGACAATGTTATATATTAAATATGGCAACCAAATATTTTATCTTGGGAAACAACTTTGGTACTCAGTTTGTTATGGTGACCTCAGTCCTATTTTTGGGTGAAATTCGTATTAGTTTTGATTTGATTATATGCGTATCATTACGAGATTAAAAGGACTTGTGTGATTGATTATTACTTTCCTTCCAATTGTTTTAGTACGCCCTTAATTACTAGAAAGTCTGGTTGGATTTTGTTAAAAGATTCCTCCTTTAATGCTTAATTTTTATTAATTAAGTACTGTATTATTTGATTTATGGTAAATAAGTATTTTGATTACCATTTTTGTTAATTAAGGAAGTTCTTTCATTAATTAGCTAAATGATCGCCTTTCCCTTAACTTTTCTACTAGTTTTGTTATATAAGCATGCATCCTCTTTTGAAAAGGGAGAGAGGACTGATTGCGCTATTTACTCATTACTCTACACATTACGGCTCTTCCCCCGGTAATAAGAATATTATTTATCTTTCTTCTCTTAAGTGCAAGCTGAAATGAAGTTCTATTCTTCCACTTTACAAAGTCAAGTTGTATGATATTGAGTCATAAATAATTTTTAATTTATTGTTATTCATCTATGATGATTGTACTAACCTTCGGCAGTACCATCTCGTTCCCGATCCCACGAAGAAGTCTGTAGGAATGAGGAGAGCCTATGGGATTTTTAATTGAT
Organism: Datura stramonium; assembly: GCA_018107945.1. NCBI lineage: Eukaryota > Viridiplantae > Streptophyta > Magnoliopsida > Solanales > Solanaceae > Datura > Datura stramonium. The sequence goes on from JACEIK010014091.1 coordinate 7,362, forward strand.
TTAGTATCATGTGTGTTGTATTATTTATTTATTTATTTTCATCTGATTTGTAATAAGTGTAATGAACATATAACAATAGTGAAAATGGGGTCTATGGGGATAGAAGGGATTGGAGTATATTTATTTATCTTTTTTTTTTAATAGTAGATTCACCTAGAATGCATGTTTATAGGATTTTAATAATAAAGGCAACAATAGATATCATGCCTATGGGAATTCAATTTTAATAATAAGAGGCAAAAAGCAGCTAGATATGTACCTATAGAATTTAATTTTAATAATAAGGGCACGCTAGAATTCGTGCCTATAGGAGTATTTCTGATTTCAATTATATACATTCTATAAATCATGCATATAGGATTAACACTGCATAGAAATCATGTCTATAGGTTTAAATAATTTACCGTGCGTTTTGTATGTTCCAACTTCTTAAACAACGTTTGTAGTGATTAAAATCTATCTATAAATTATGCTTATAGGTTTTAAATAATGCGTGCAAGATCTCCCCCTTTTAAAAACATAGAAATCATGCGTCTAGGTTAAGATATTAATTTATTTAAAACATACTTTTACTTAAACATCATTATAATTATCTATTTTTAAACTGCCTATATATTTATGTTAAATTAACATTCTCATTAGTGCGCGTGCATAGTTCATTTTAGGCATTAAGTGTCATTTTCATTAACTTTTGCCTTCTTTGTGTTAAGGCATTTACTCATATTTTAATTTTAAAATAAAGTCTATCATGTTTGCATTAGAGAGTATGTTTATAGAATTCACTTCATCTCTTTAGAAATCACATTCTTTATTTCAACATAGAGGCTTAATTGAAGCCCTTTGTATGTTAAGTGTTTTGATTAATATTTGTTTTGTAGCCGTTAATCTCTTTTTTTATTTACAACCTAAGAGTTTTAGAACCCCAAACTCCAAAATAGTTGTCCAATTATCTTGGACCAGCAAAAGGTGGGACGGTGAAGCCCTTCCAGGTAGTCTTTTTTACTTAGAGGCAGCTTTAAGTTAATAATTAAATCAATTAGGTGGGTAGTTGGGAAATGATGTCTGTGTATTGAATAATATGAGTAACCTCGATAGGTTACGAAATATTTTAATTAAGCACGGTGATCATTAGGTTCGCCCGGTAGAACTACGTTCGGCCTGATCTCCCTTAAGGGATACGTAGGCGCCTACGTGAGGGTTATTTACCTTTAAAATAATTTTATTTTGGTTGTTTTTATCCTTTTATTGGTTGTCTTTGTTGCGTTATCTTTTATGCATATTTTAATGTTTGCTCAAAGTTAACTTCTTCTTACTTGTTTATGAGTTTAAATATTTTTAATTTATTTCAATCATAATTTAATTTCCAATTTCATATAACTGACTATCTCAAATGTTTTTTTTGTTTTTTTAAAATTAAAATCAATTTATTTGCTCACTTAGTAAATTTCCCATTTAATGAGTACGGGAACGCGTTTGTGGACCTCGAAGGTGCCTAACACCTTCCTTTCGAGGTAATTAAGAAACTCTTGCAGACTCTGGTAACTTAGGAGGTAATTGGGTTGAAGATGGTGCCTAACGCACCCTAGAACTCGTTGGGTGTGCGACTCTTCAATAATCAGCCCTTAAGAGTTGTCAATGTCAGAATCCAGCTTTCTCCAGAAAGGAAAAGAAAACGGGCGCGACAACGATGTTGTTGAGGTTTCTAGTAGCTTTGACTCTAATTTCCACCCTAAGAAAAATTTAGGTGGCTCACGCAATTCTTGTTGTAGTTGTTTCGTTAGGTGGCGACTCTTCAATAATCAGCCCTTAAGAGTTGTCAATGTCGAATCCCGCTTTCTCCCGAAAGGAAAAACGGGGCGCGACACTGATGTTGTTGAGGTTTCTAGTAGCTTTGACTCTAATTTCCACCCTAAGAAAAATTTGGGTGGCTCTGCCAATTCTTGTTGTAGTTGTTCCCAAAATTCTGATTGTTTCTCTGAGCATTCCCAACAAAATTGACCAATTCGGGATTGGCCCAGCAAGATTTTTCATTGTGCCCATTATTGCCACATAGTTTGCAACAACTTGGAGCCCGCTGGATTGCATTCACCTTTCCCTACAATTGGTTCATACTCAGTTTGTTGAACTGAGTCATCATTTGATGTTGAAATGATGCTAGTTGTGCCGCTAAGGCATTGATAACATCCACCTCTATCATCTCTTCTGCTCTCTTACCTGCCCCTCTCGATGAATCGTTGTACCACTCTAGATTTCCCTGAGCAATCCTGTTCAACAAAGTGTACAACTCATCATATGTGTTCTCCAATGCTTACCCAACTGATGCAAAGTCTAGTAAGATTTTGTTGTGTGGGTCTATACTTTCCACAAAGGTACGGGATAGCACTTCATTGGACTGCTGGTGATGGGGGCAGTCTCTAAATAATGACTTGAATATCTCCCAAACCATATGCAAGTTTTCCTCCGTCCTCTCCTTGAAGCTTAATATTCCACTCCTGAGTTTAGCAGTCTTTCCTGAAGGGAAGAATCTGATGAGGAACTTCTTTTCTAAGTCGTCCCAAGATAATGGAATTAGGTGGCTTAGACTTCAAAAACCTCTTTTCCTCTCCCAACTATGAAAATGGTAAAAGTGTGAGTCGGACATAATCAGTCGATAATCCGGTGGGGACGAAAGTGTCACTGATCTCCAAGAAGTTCTGTAAGTGCTACTGTGGAATCACATGAGTAGTCCCAGTGAACTGGCCACTAGAATGTAACAGCTGCACTATATTCTGTTTCAATTCAAAGTTCCCTCCGAGCTTCGGTTTGCGGATACTGGAGGTCACATTTGTTGCTAGTGGGATTGCCACTTCGCGAACTGGTCGGGCTGCCATTCAATCAGTTAACAACTCTGCTTGCCCAACTGGTGGATGTTGTTGCAACTGCTCTTGTAATCTTTTAAACTTTTGCTCTAGATCTTCACACAAAAAGAGAAATATTCACTAAACTTCACCAGTCCCCGGCAACGGCGCCAAAAACTTGTTTGCGCTCCAGTGCACTCGCAAGGGTACGCAGTCGTACAAGTAATACAATGGTTCTTTTTCAGAGCTGGAGGTTGAACCCATAGGGACTAAACCAATTCAGCAAATATTCAAGTTCAAGTGATACTTTAATCTTCACAAGTGTTGATCATACAAATTGTCGATAAATTCTAATTAAGTCTAGGGGTGATCACTAAATACTCAAGAAAAAATATAATAAGCAACTAGATTTAAGGCCTAATAATCATGCAATACAACAAGTCTCAATGGTTCGAGTATAAAAACTTTAGTTGTTGTCTCACATAATTAAAATGCTATGTTCATGGTCTTTTGAGCCTATAAACACGACAAACTAGTCTAACACCTACCTCGTTGAGCGGGGATGTGATCCTAATTCATGAGCAATTTAAATATATGGATGTGGTTACGGAGTTTGCACCCTTTATTATGGACTTTCTTACCACTAATCATATACCCGGACTTAGCTTCACAACTATTTCTATGAGTGGTGATGTGATAATTCTAAGTCTGCGTGTAGCTCATACCATTTTAGTAACCAAGCAAGGTAATTTAGGTATAATTTCTGTCCTAATCGCGAATCCTATCGTAAATTTAAGAACTTTCTCCCTACATTCTGATGTTCTAGCCTAGGGTTACTCTTTCGAGCTATTTTCTAAGCTTAACACGTTTCTTTTCCTAGTGATCAAACACAAAAACTATAATAATAAAGAATGTAAGACAAAAAAACAACTAAAACTCAAACCAAATAAGAATTAATGAAACTCAACCCTAGAGGAAGGGTTTTATCCATTCACGTTCATACAAATACTCAAAAACATGTTTAAAGTAACGTACTTACAAAATTGATTAAAAGAGAAGGAAAACCAATGAACCCTAGGAAGAGTTCTTCACTTCTCCCTTTGCTCCTTTACGGTTCCCCAAAGATATTTCCTGATAAATGATTTTTGGAGCTAAGGTTTCAATTTATTGTAAGTGAAAATTTTCACTTTTTGGCCGTGCATGGACTGCCTCCGAGTCACGGAGCTGGTCGCCTCAATTTGCCTCCGTCCCATGGAACAAACGCGGAGGATTACTTGTTTGTGTCCCTCGGCAGGTCCTCGCGCTGGACTGTTGCGTGTCGCGCAGCGTGGCACGGCGCTGGTCGCGCTGATGGACGGGCGCGACATGACCTTGTCGCGCAGGGCCACTGGATTGACACTCCTTGCGTACGCATCCATGGCATGGCACAGCGCTGGGCGCGGCACACGCACAACGTGGCACACTGCCTAGTGCGGCTAGCCTTACCTTTGGCCTGCCATGTTGCCTTCATTTGCCATCCAAGTCGAATTCCATCCCTTTTCTTCAACCATCATTGTTCAGTCCCTCATATGCATTTTACACCGACAAAACAAGGACTAATCATTTTGGTTAGTGCATACCCAAAAATATTCAAACTCTCATGACAATGTAATTAATTTAATTGACAAACATGACTTAATTAAGTTATAAAATAGCACTTGGGCACGTAATTATGCCCAAGATCACAAAGTTGTTTTCACCGACGACGGTGATGTTTTGATAACGCTCAAATCACACTCTTGTAAAAGTATGAAATAGACATTTATCAATAAAGAACTCAACTAGGTTGGGGTCGATCCCATAGGAAATATGGCCAGAATGTAGAATAACACTAGTATTTATTCTTTTAGTACAGTCATTTCCTAATGGGGGTTTAAAGAAAGAATCAAGTAATATGGTAGTAAATTGTTGTTGTGATCAAGTTTATGCAATTAACTAGGGAAGTGTTCCCCATGGATTCATAACAACTTCGGGTTATTAAATTAGTAATCTATCCCAATACTTAGCCTACAGAACTAATAACATAGATTCATTCATACGACTGATTCGTCCCTATTGGATGACTATACTCAATCACTGAATTATGTCTCTTAAGTGCTTTCACTTTAACCATTATCAATTATTCTAAATTAACTATCCTGCGACCGCAACTCAAGTTATTCAATGAAACTTAAAGTTCAAGGCTTTGCTGTTCTTCTCTTTTTCTAATATCTACTTTTCTAGGTCCAAGCAAGTAGGAAATTTGGGCAAGTCCTAACGTTGTACATCATTAAGAAACGTTTATGATGAAGAGATGAACAATACAAGAATTCATATTGGTTTAGAATCACCTTATGTTAACCCTAATTAGTTAATTCACCATGGTTCCCACAACCCTAGTTGCGGAGATTTTAGCTATTCATAGTTTCAAGAAAAGAATTAGTTTCATGGAAGAAAAACATAATTAACAACTTACAATGATGATTGAAGAAAAACCCAATTTATTATTGCACAATCAAAGTATGATCAATACAAGAACAATGAAAGAATTCTGAAGAGTAATTCGTGTATTTGATCTCCAAGTAGTGTTAGGAAATCAAAAAATGACAATTACATAGTAATGAATCAGTCCTCTAAAGAAAATAACCTAAAAAGTATTTATATAGATAATAGAAAAACTTTCCTAAATTAATAGGGAAATTTCGCCGACCTAACCTATGAGTCGTGGTTTCGATCTGTGATATGCAAAGAAGTTTTGTAATCGATTAAGTCCTGGGAGTTGGTACAAATCGTACAATGACAATACAAGTAGTATGTTTCCTGTCGGGGTCTAATCTTGTGAAGTATGGGTTCCTCTGAAGTTTTCCACAAGTCATGGTACGCTTCATACATTGATGCTACGACTCATGGTCTCTACTCATACCTTGGGTTCTGCCAACTTAACATGCTTACTGGAGTTCACCATGGCTCCTTGGTATGGGTCAGATGATGCTTCATGTCTCGTGCATTTCATTCATACCAGGAACTCAGGCAAGTGCATTGGCCCCAATACTTGTGCATATAATTTAATCACGCATGCAAGGTATGGCTCGTACCACCAAGGTACGGCTTGTACTGAGAACTACACTTGGCCTATTTTCTGCATTTATTCCTCTTTTTTTCCCGAATTCAACTCTGAAAAATGATTTCCCTAAAAATAAAGTAAAAGTACCTTATATCCATATAAACATACCTAAGACTAAAAATTTTTCCTACATTTTAAGCGTCGAAAGTGTTGTAAAAATACATCTCATCATGAGTATCCAAAAGTGTTCCAGATGATCTACCAGGAGTCCTTCTCGAACGGGAGGTTGATTTTGGTGTTGATCTCCTCCCTGATATATAGCCCATATCTATTCCTCCTTATAGAATGGCTCAAGCCAAGCTAAAGGAATTGAAGTAACACTTGAAAGATCTATTGGATAAGGGTTTCATCAGGCCCAATAATTCCCCATGGCGTGCTCCAGTCCTCTTCATGCGAAAAAGAGATGGTTTTGTCAGGATGTGCCTCAATAATCGCTAATTGAATATGGACACAATAAAGAATAATGTAACACCCCCAAAAGTTTCTTAGGTCAAAGTTGAGGCTTACAGTAGAAAACAATAGGAAAACAACACCAGAACCAAACAACGAACCTCAGTATAGTAAGTTCTAGGGTCCAGTGGGTCGTTTGAGATTCTCATTGTTTCATATCCATAGAGTTATTAGAAATTTTTCCAGAACCCACGAGGGGATTGTACGGACCATGGATTGATTGAACGCGTCATCGTTTGTGGTTGTTGAAGTAAATTCAAAAAATTTCAGAGGAAGAATGGGGAAAACAATTGATGAACCAACGGTCCGTGGTTTGTTACCACGACCCATTGTATGGGTCATTGGTTCTGCAAATTTGTTGAAAATTTCGGGCTAAGTTGGAAATGTTCTAGGTATGTGGATAGACCTGATCTCGATGAATTTATGGAAACAAGGTGTTAAGATCAATTATTAAGTGTAAGAAGTGCATTAGATGCAAATTATGGTCATAAGGAACCTCCAACACAAAGTTGAGTTGAGAGTCTTCTTACCAATTGAGTTTTTGTATAAGTTCTTACAAAGGTCAATTTCAAATGACAATAGCTCCCATTTTACAAGGTGTTTTTGGTTGATTCAACATATCAGATTGAAACCCTTGGAGTCTTCTTTCCAACTCGTCCAACCTTGCATAAAATGAAGTTCGGAGTAAAATGTCATGAGCAATTTAGTGAATTAACAACAGACATTGGACGACCCTCAGTATGGGTCATCCTATCAAACAACGACCCGTCCTTTTAGTCATTGTAATTGCCATTTTCAGGCTTTAATTCAGTAGTTTGGAGGTATTTGAGTAAACTCCTATGCTTCTAACTCCTAAATGACATCATTTTGGGCTTCCTTAAGGTCAGATTAAAAGGATTAACCTAGACCAAATACTCGACCTCTCCAAAAGATTGATAATTGGATTTTCTCTCAAGAAAGGAGCTAGTGTTCTTCTTCAAACCTCTTCAAGTGTTCTTGGGATCTTCAAGGAAGTCAATAGATCATCAACCCAGGTATATAGAGCTACAAGTGAGGGGTTTCTTCAACCCTTATGACCTTTTATATTTGTATTCATGATTCTCACCTCCCATGCCCTAATTTTCAGAATTCTAGGGTTAAGCTTCTTGTGGATGAATTTTTTCCTGTTCTTCCATGAAATCAGTTTCCTCATAATTCAATTTATGTTCCTATGATTATGATTGTATGTCCCTTATCAAATCTCTCATTAATCAATGAATTCCAAGTTTCAAGTCCGATTTAAAGAACTTCTAGGGTTTTAACCCAATTCTATGGAATTATCAATGTTATGTCTACGGGTACAATTCCCTCAGGTTCTAATATATGAATTAAGTCTAATGGACAGATTTTACACTCAATTTAATTATACATTCAAGATTTCAAGTTATTAGAAATTATGCCCTATTAGCAAGTTTTATGAAAATTTAAGCCTATGATCCATAATTTCAAGCATGACGAGTTACCTAGTATGCATGAATGCTTACGAACTCTCATCTTATTATTCTATAATTTTGAATTGTTAAGTCTATTTTAAGTATGCATGATTTTTATGATTTAGGAAATCCTATGCAAGTTAAGTATGCTTATTATGATTTTAGCCAAGGCTAGAAAGATAAGTTTATGATACGATTTGGATTCAAGACTCCCAATGCAATTTATGGTATCATTTGGAGTCAAGACTCCCAAAGTTCAGTTTCAAGCTATGTTTTGAGAATATTATTATATGAGCAATATGCATGTTTTAGTAGTAATTTCTAGCACTGAGTAGGCCAGGGGTTTCGAGGTTTCCCGATTTCATAAACTATGTGCCAACATAGTTATATATTTGGGACCTCTCAAGAGAGTGCTTCCCTCGCCCGAGGGTACACTGTGATATCACACATTATTCATCCTTTGCCTTGTCAAAGCTTAGGATTGCTCTCTTCACGTGGGCAAGATGTGAGATCATCATGTGCTCATACATGGTGGTTGTCGATTATGACGAGTCTCCCATTGTTGCTCATGATTTCAGTTACATATGTTCATGACTTATGAAATTATGTTTTATAGAAAATTTAACCCAATGATCAGTTTATGAGCTTTTACTTTCAATTTCAGCTATGACAAGTCACATGATTTCTATTTTGAAATATTGGGTCATTATGTTCAGTTATGATAACTAGCTTATGATTATGTATATCTCAGATACAACTTTTAGCATGCAATCCTTACTCTCATGATCAATTCGATTTATATGCATGATTTTAACTAATGTTTTACTAAGCATGTTTTACCTACCTTACATACTCAGTACATTCAAGGTACTGACTGCATACTCTATGCTATATCATTTCATGATATATATCCAGGCACTCAGACCTAGCTCGTAGTTAGAAATGCTCCGGACTTAATCAGATAGAAACGGTGAGTTCTCATCTTTCGAGGACTAGAGTTATCTGCTTCATTTCGATTTTTTACTTCATTTTAGTTTTAGACTTTGGAGATATCTGGGGGATTGTCCCAGCAGCTCATCAATTAGTAGTCTTCGAAACATAGAGTTAGTATATTCCTCTTTGCAACTCAGCATTGTGATATTGTCGTTCTACTTACATCTTATGTTATATAGGCTTTCTCTTATCCCTTCATATAGTTTAATCTCCACTTGTTTATGATTTTAAGTCATGCTATATACGTTACATGGGTTAGCTTGAATTCATTCGTGGTTCTAAGTCCCGTGTCTCGATTTGGTGTCCCAGCTCAGGTCGTGACAAACTTGGTATCAGGAGCATTAGGTTTAGAGTATCCTAAGGTGTCTTAAAGTCGCAATAAATAGAGTCTTTTATGGGTGTGAAGAATGTCATACTTATGAGGAAGAAGCTACGGGATGTTTTAGGAAACTTTCCTTCTTTCATACTCTAGTTCGTAATATAGTGTTTAACTCTATAAGGACTTCCTCCTAATTCGTGCATTCACATGCTCCAAAGCATAAATATAGTTAGAGGAATAAGAGGCTCTCTCGAACTGTTTCTTCCTACAGGAGTTAAGAGAAGCTAAGGCAAAAGAATTCATAAACTAGAAGTAAGGAACAAGAAGAGTGGAGGAGTATGACAGGAGAAGTATGAATCCTTCAGTGATAGCCTTAGAGGCGAATGGAAAGTCAAGAGATAGTGATTTTAGCCTAGCATTAAGAAGGGGTTCAATCCTTAGAATGATGACCTTTAAGCTAAGGGGGTGATTATAAGGTAAAGGACTAGGTCAAGTGTTGAGTTCTAAGTGTGAAGGTACAGGATCAGTAACTCTGGGAGATCGATCCACGCTTATTTAGGTGTACTCTTGTACTTCAGATAATATGATACTCAACTCATGCCATATATGAACATGTTATGCCTATATCTAAGTTCCAACTACTCCTTACATGTATTCGTACTCAGATTCGTAGAATTAGAAGTCACCGATGGTGATTCTAGTCTTCTTCCATGATTCCATAAATCTCATCTTCATGTCATGACCCTCTTTATGTATGTAAATTAATGTCTCTTAGCATGCTAAGCTCAATGAACTCAGTCCTTAAGATTTTCCTTATTTGCTATATAAGATCATGCTATAACAGGTGCAGCATGATTTGTGCTCACGATTTTCTTACTCTAATCCCTATGTATGTTCCCCCATGATGGAAATGATGGTTACAACATATATATTCAGGTTAACTCCCTATTCATGCCATAGGTTCCAGGTATGCAGAGGTTCATGAAGCGCAGTATTAGCCAAGCCTGGAAGATAGGGGAATTCTTGAATAGCATTAGCTACAAGGAGCCATGGGATAATCATAAGTGATAGGCTTGAATGAGATGGTGATGTACAGGTAGACCATAGTATAATGTGACTAGTGACTTCTTGATTAGAGCTCGAACTTTTGCGACATTCTTGTTAAGGGGGAAGTAATTTTCTTAGTGGATACCTCTAGGTTGCCGGAGGTGTGGTTGTTCTAGGCTTGAACGTGGTTGAGGTATGCGATAGGGTATCATTGGTCTTGTTTGGAAGAGGAAAGAGATAAATATTCATAGGGTCGCCTCGGACACACCAGCAACATGATTCTATATGGGTAATAATGGACTAGATAACCAAGTTAGCACAAGGACTATGCTAGATTTTATATTCGGGAGTTAGTTTGGTTGCATGGAGTTCCTTTGTCCATCATCTTGGATAGGGGTACTCAGTTTACCTCTCTATTTTGGAGGTCGTTTTAAAAGGGTCTTGGTACTCAGGTGAAGCTTAGCACAACAGTTCAGCCACAGACGGATAGTCAGGCCGAGCAGACTATTCAGACTCTTGAGGACATGTTAAGAGCCTGCGTGATTGATTTCAAGGGTAATTGGGATGATCACTTACATCTCATTGAGTTTGCGTACAACTACAACTATTCCAACATTCAGATGGATTCGTTTGAGGTTCTTTATAGGAGAAAGTGTAGATCACCTATTGGATGGTTCGAGGAAAGTGAGGCTACGTTGATAGGGCCAGATTCAGTTCATGAGACTATCGAGAAAGTTCAGCTCTTTAGGGAGAGGCTGAAAACAACATAGAGTTGACATAAATCTTATGCGGATGTTAGGGGAGAGAGCTTGATTTTGAGGTCAATGATTGGGTATTTCTGAAGGTGTCTTCTATGAAGGGAGTTATTAGGTTCAGTAAGAAATGAAAGCTTAGTCCCCGATGTGTTGGTCCTTATAGAATTCTAAGGCGAGTTGGGAAGGTGGAATATGAGTTGGAGCTACAGGTGGAGCTAGCTTTGGTGCATCCAGTTTTACATATATCTCCATTGTGGAAGTGCATTGATGAACTAGCCTTTGTTGTTTCGGTGGAGAGCATAGGTGTGAATGATAGCCTTACCTATGAGTAGGTTCTGGTTGAGTTCCTTGAATTTCAGGTTCGAAAGTTGAGAAACAAGGAAATAGCTTCAGTGAAGGTGTTGTGGAAAAACCAGCTTGTTGAGGGAGCTACGTGGGAAGAAGAGGTAGATATGATGTCTAGATACCTCATCTTTTCCCTTCCAGCTCAACTCCAGCATGAGGTATCAATTTCCTCCTTAGTACTCTATTCAATTTCATGTCAAGTTCATTTCTCTATGTTTCTTTCATGTCATAACATCTATGTATGTTTCACGAAATCAGTTTAGTCATGTATTTTAGTCTAGAGTCAGTGATAAAATACAAAATATACTCTTCGTTGCAAAGAGCATAAATGATCATTGTATCAAAACAAATATCCCAATGGATTTTGGAGTCCAATCCCACAGAGACTAACAAATGATATGTGCAAGTGTTGTTTGGGAAATTGAATTTAGTTTGCACCACTCAAAAATAACTAATAAATAAACATTTTGGGGGAGATTTTATGTTAACAACAGGGTATGAATTTTGATTTGGCTTATTAAGATAGCAAAATAACCAACGTTGTCGACAATAATGAGAAGGACTAGAGCTGTGGTGTAGATGATGTGCTAATTAAATAGGGTCATGCTAGATCATCTCATAAGTTCAAATTGTGGAAATAACCTTGGGAAAGTGGGCATTTAATGTTTTTCAACCTCATAAATGCCTCTTCCTAGAGTTCTTTCAAACCACTAGACACAATTAAATCAACCCAATAAAATTTGGATTAACAACCACACTAATCTCTAGCTATTAGCTATTAATTAGGAGTGAGAATGTGGTTTTGACTATTTGTAGCCCAATTCCACAACATCATATCCATGTCCACCATTAAATTCTCTCTCAATACTCAATTCTTCTCTTTCAAGCAAAAATAAAGAACAAATAGACCCAAATCTGCAACCATGGATCTTCAATTATAAATTGGAGAAAACTTAACAGATCTAGCAATAACCAATTAAATAATATTGAGATGAATCTAGCAATAACCAATTTAATTAAGCATTCATCACTACACACCTCAAGTTAATGATTTAGCTACTCATAGTTAAGAAATTCAAAAAACATATTTAACAATAAACTCATTTAATTCAATAATAAGAGTAGCAAAATCAAATTCAGCAATAAGTCTTCAACAATGGTAGTACCTTGCTATAGAGGAAGAAGAAAAAAAATCCTTTATAATTTCCACCAATAGAATTCTACATTGTTCTTCTACAAAGAGAATGTTCTCAAAAAGCCAAAAGTTAAGATCTGATAGATACATATTATTTCTCTCTAGAATATATCCAAAAGTAGTGCACCCAAAACGCTCTTTTTCAATATTGGACGCATTTGCCCCTGTTCAGGCGTTCTGGTACTTGCGAGAGTACCGGCAGTTTTCTAGTTACATTCCGCGAACCGCCTGCTATAACTAGATTCTCCTGCAGTGAATTCCAGTGTCCTTCGGCGACTCGCCGGTCTCCAACCTTGGTTCGCCGATTTCTTTCCCTATGATCCATCACTATCAGGCGTTGGTAGGCAATTCAACTGGCGAGTTGCCGGTTGGTGTCCGTGATCACCAGTTGCTTTAGTTCCCAATGTAGTGGTCTTCGGCGTTTGGCCGGCATTTTGCTAGTCTTTTCTGGTGAAGTGCTGGTTTTCGCCTGAATCCCTTCTTTTTTCTCTCTCTTTTGCTCTTTTCTACAAATCAAATATCTGCATACAAAAAGGAAAAAAGGGCATAAAATCTATCTAAATGACTTGAAAACTAGGATAGAACTCATGCTTAATAACCTAATGAGCTGGTAAATTACCAACTCATCAAACCCCCAAACTTGAATCATTGTTTTTCCTCAAGCAATGCAGTTATTATCAGATGAAAAACATGCCACTCCACACAAGTTTATGCATCAATGACCACTTGACTCAGGACAATCCAAAAATGCTCACCCACTCACCAAAAAAGAGAAGCCAATTCCCCAACACCAAGAAAGATGGACACATTTCAAGAGGACACCACCATTCAAAAACATGAATCACAAGAACATTCATTTTGCAAAATGAGGGTATAACTTATCCACGAAGTACAGTTATCATCTCAATTCATGATCATTGCACATTAAAGCTTTCCTTAGAGGTTGCATTTCTCATGTCAAAAGGGATTATGCCACTCGTAGAAAAGAAAGTCCCTAGTCTTTATCATGAAATCAATGCATTCACACAAAGGATTGTAAAAAGAGAAGATTGCACTCACTCTCCTAAAAGAAATCTTCAAGCACACAACTCGAACCATAGGCTTTCCCTTCGTGTAATTGACCACTAATGTAGAGAAACTACACTTAATATCACTTAGGACTTGTGGGTCATAATGTAGGTTAGGGATAAGGTTAGTATAAATGTTTAGCTTTAGTGACTAATGCCTTTACAAACATGCAACATCCCATCATCTTGCTCATATCACTTCCCTACATTTTTCCTTGCTCATCATCTTTATCTTTTTGTTGTAATACAAGCCATCCTTATAACATCTATTAATTTCACACTTAGCCTTCTCTATGCAAGAGATAGCAAATATCAACAATTTTTCCTCTTTTTGATGATTCAATGTCTCTCAACTCATTAGTTCACTCATGTCATCACAAATTTTTTGGTGCTACCTCAATTTTTAGGCTAATCATTCTTTTCCCCCACTCTTTTTGCCTCATTTCACATTCATTTTCTTATCTCTCCCTATTTCTTAGGCTTGAAGCCCCCATTTTTCATTGTTTCATTACTAGCAATTAGGTTGGATGGGTGCCAAAGAGAAGGATTAAATAAAATGGTCATTAGGCTTGTAATGTGGTTTCCAAGAGAGGGTTCAAGGATCAAATGTTGGCTTTTAAAGTTTAATGGTCAAGGAGGTCATTTTGGTTGAAGTGACATACAAAAGAGAGACAGATTATATTCTAAGTGCATCTACGTCTAGGATTTCACCTTGAGTAACACTTAGGGAAAGTTCTAGACAAGATGTTGTGCATGAGATTCATAAAAGTCCTTACCGCACAAGGCATCACACCTAAAGAGTCCACACGTCATTATCTACCCAAGATCTTGATTTAAGATATCAGAACATGCAAATTCATAAGTCAAATGGGGAATCTACAGAGTATGACAAAGAGTGCTAAATTCTCGTTTCAAATACCTGTTCATTATTTCTCATTTTCATGCCCCATTTCAAAATTCTGTTCCAAATTTTTTTTCTGGTGGTACCTCTCAAAACTGCTCCACACAAGACTCAAAAAATGACATGGCATTTTCCCTTAAGAAAGTCATTTCTCAATTTATCATCGGGAAGTGCCAAGTTGGTTCGACAACAAAAAGAAAGGAAAAAGGGAAATGCTCCTTGAGAAAGAACCGTGGTATGAAGAAAACCCTTGGAGTTTGACTATTATTCTCTATTTACATGGGCAAACAAACAAAGGACTTGGGTCATATAGGAATAAACAATTCAAAACAATGACCCAATATTCACCATTAGTGCACTAATCATACATCCATGAACTCAACCATGTCATTCATGTTTGTCAACATCACAAGCCTGTCAAGGACAATCATCAACAAGATTAAAACTGAGCTCGACAAAGGTTCACAATTCCTCATCAGATTATAAAAAACAAAACAAAATCTTGAAAAGGAATACATCAACTCATCTCAAATTAAAAACACCAGTGACCCCCCAAAAAAATACTCACCCCTCCAGCTTAGAGAATACATTGTCCCCAATATATGCATGCAAAATAAATGGGTAAGAGACTCCCTGAGCGGGTCACTCCTCCTCATCATCATTAGCAACTTCCCCTACTCCTACGGCGCCACCAAAACCATCCTATCCCTGATCCTCGGTTTCATCTCCTAAGCCCTCAAACAGATCATCAATTGGGCCTCGAACTGTGGAAGGAGCGGCCATTGAGGCATCAAGAGCACTCATGTCAGGCACTTCCATAGGTTTCCGACTTTCCCATTCCCGCACCTTGGTTCGGATAGAGGTGACAACCCCCCCCACTGCATCCACCCATCTGCATAAAGTTGTAAGGATCTCATACATTGATTT
>JACEIK010014092.1:0-22807 GCA_018107945.1 Datura stramonium
CGAGTCCCCGGCAACGGCGCCAAAAACTTGATGAGCCCGCAAGTGCACGGGTCGTGCAAGTAATATAGTGGCTCTTTTTAAGAACCGAAATGTCGAACCCGCAGGGACTGGACCCATTCCTCTAACCATCCATTTCTAATGTGATCTTAAATATCCAAAGTATTGGTGATAGACATTTTCGTTTGAAGAATATTTAAGTCTAAGTTTGGGTCAACGACATATTCTGAAAGTGCTCTAGGAGCAACATAGAGTTAAAAAATATCCAAAGTATTGGTGATAGACATTTTCGTTTGAAGAATATTTAAGTCTAAGTTTGGGTCAACGACATATTCGAAAGTGCTCTAGGAGCAACATAGAGTTAAAACCAATTAATCATGCGATAATACGATTTGCAATGGAACAAGCATGGGACTATCAATTGTTATTTCACATAACTAGAATTGCATGTTCATGGTCTTTTGAGCCTCTAAACACGGCAATCTAGCCTCACCGCATCATTGTGAGCGAGGAGTTTAATTTTCTAGTCAAAGGGCACCAATTATGTTGTGTTTACGGAAACGATTAGGGACTGTGACGCCTAACCATTTAACTCAACTTAGACTCACAACTACTTCTTCGAAAGGGTGATGTGACATCCCAAATTGGTCTTTCATAGCCCCCGTGTCAACCAAGCAAGTGCTAGGTATATTTCTATCCAAACACTAACCCTCCGAGATTACTTCTGAAGTGCTCCCACATTCTCATGTCCACTCCAGGTAATGCCTTCTCAAGCTATTTCAAAGCTAACAAATATGCTTTTATGGTGATCAAATCATAAAAACACCAACAAATCAGAATGCAAGACGAAAATAACAATCAATAACTCAATTCCAAAACAACATCATAATATAATCATAGTCCATGGCTTCAACCCTAGAGGAAGGGTTCTTGCCATGCATGTTCGTAAACTCCACACTAATCTACTATTAATCTACTCCTAAACTACATACTTACATGAGATTGGTAGATGAGAAGGAATTTGATAACCCGATGAGTTCTCCCACTTCTCCTTACAGGGCATATTTATATGCCAACTCGATACTCAAATGTATAACTTTTGTCTTGTTTGTCTAATAAATTGTGTACATTCTCATGCAAATTGTACTTAAAAGTGTGAATTTATACTAACCAACATTACTAGCGTTGTTTTGTGAAAACATGCTTTGTTGATGAAAACACATGTTAGGAGAAATCAAGAAGGAACTCCTGGATTGAGCAAGGAAGTAATGGGTAGTTTAAGATGACAAGGGCTCGCTGATGAGCCGTGGCACGCCGCCATCGCGGAGGCACTCGGCCCGGGAATGGAAATCTGGGCAAATTCCAGTGAAGGTCCACACATCCAGTCGCGCCACGTTGGAAGTGAATTATTCGGGGATGGTGCATTTCAGAGAGGGTCCAAGGAGCTGCAATCGCGGGCACGTTGGCTCGGCTCCGCGATGCACGCCGGTGCCACGTTGGTAGCAAATTACCCGATGGACAAATTCCAGAGGGCTTCTCGCTGCTTGCACCGTGTCACGGAGGCAAGGTTCGCGATGCACTCCGTGACACGTTGCTCAAGTTATTCCGGGAAATTATCCAGTGGCAAAATAGAACACTTAGGACATTTTCAATATTCTCGACGGTGGAGCAAGAACGGGTTACGTGCAAACATTGAGTGACCTAAAATCAGGGTCTTCATCTCTTTTCTTTTCTTCTTTCAATTGCTTGTATGATTAACACTTGTTTTAGGATGATTAATCCACAAATGAGTGGCTAATTCTCCTCTTGCCGAGGTTATGAACTTCTTGTGTTGCAAATGTAATTATTGAATTGCCGGTTTATTTTCTTTCTTCCATGGTTGTTCTATTTTAATTCTTGTTCCTACTACATTAATGTCCGCCAATGTTAATGTAAATCCAAAGTCCGGGTTTCACCCGAGAGAGGGCAAGAAATTGGAAAGTTGTGAATTAATAGGATATGATCTTTCTTGGTTCTAGAGAATTGGGAATTGGATTTACCTTCTAGATAGAAATATACCCGAAAGTCGTATTAGTCATGTGTGGAACCTGTTTTGTATAGCTAGAATCCTTACCCTTCTTATCACGAAAATGTAGGTGGAAGGTTCATGATTCTTAAGTTGGGCTAAATACGAGAGTTTTAGTCCATAGGCAACAGTTCCACTAGCAACCGGGAGGAAAAGATAAACCACGTAAATTAATAGTCTCCGTCTTCACATGTTCTTCAGAATCTCAAAGATGCTCTTAACCATTGTTTAGATTCAATAGTATAATTAGCTTAGTGTAGTATAAAAATTATATTCTCAAAAACCAACTATTTTTCGTTACTCTGTTGTCTTCACTGTATAGTTATAGCAAATTAACGCTGGAAGCTTTCACCTGTGATCTGGCCTCGTGGGTTCGACTAACCGCTTCTTCAAAAGAGCCACTTTATTACTTGTACGACCCGCATATCTATGCCTATCAAGTTTTTACTGTCGTGAATGGCAATTTGAAATTTTCATTTTACCTTTGATTTTAAGTGTTAGTTTACTATTTCAACATTTTTGTGTTGACAACTCGTCTTAGCCTCAGAGCTTTGCAAATGAGATTCGTTGAACACTCGGCAAGAGAAAAAGGGTTGGTGGATCCATCCAGAGCCGTAACGACAATTTCATCGTCAATGTATAGCCTGAAAGCCGCAGCCAGATAAACTATCATGGAGCAACCACTGTAACCACCAATAGTACTGCGCCTAGTGCCCGAGGAACTAGCGTCGTGCCTGCCAAGGATGTGGCAACCCACAAGCTCGCAATGTTACTTCTAGCATTCCTGAAACCCGAAGCCGAGGAGGTTCGAGCTGAAACAAAATATGGTGCGCTTGCCGCACACAAGCTGGCAACGATGTGTCTCCTCACGAGGACCCGCAACAACATCTTCGTAATTTTCTCGGAGATAAGTGACACTTACATCCTACTGAGGCCAATGATTATGTCCCATTTTATTAATTTTCCCATTTTCACTTTTTTTGGGAGATGCAAAGAGGTGGTCAGGGCTTCAGCCATTAACAAAACTCTATCACCTCATGGGATGATCTCGCGAAAAGTTCTGATCCGATTCTTCCTCCGGTAAAACAAAGGCTTGAATTCAAATTCTAAGTTTTAAACAAAGGGAAGGAGAGAATCAGACAAGCCCGGTGAGGTTTAAATCACGTTGAGGGACTGCCCTCATCACCATCACAAATGATGTGCTGGTGCACACTTTTTATAGAGGGTTTGGAACCCCACACTAAAATTTTGCTAGATTCAAGAATTCAAAGTGTGCTTTAGAAAAGACTTATTAAGAACTCTGTGATATTTGCTTAATCAGATTTCGCAGGAAATCCGTGGAAAGTGACTTCAAGTGAGTGAGCAAGGAAAGCAAATGGAGTCTTGGAAGTGGATGGGTTTGCGTGCCTATCGCCGTACGTATACCGCCTTGCAGTAACCTAGCCTGAACACCCACTTCGGCAATATGAACTTGAGCCAGCCTCAAGCCCTCGCCACGCAAAGGCAAAGCATTTGGTGAAGTGTGCTGACAATGAACACTACCGAGTGTTGTGGAGCAAATCCATCAGAACTTTGTCGGGAATGCACAAGGGAATCACCAAAGCAGCATGGGAATAGCTACAATCCCAACCGGGAGGTTCACCCGAATTTCTCTTGGGGTAGTAACAACCATCAAGAGTTGAGTTCGAGCCTGTGGATGCAATGGAATCAAGGAGGGCCATTAACTATCAAGCTCAATACATAATAACAATGCCCCCTCCCTCCACCACCACATCACCCAAATAAGCTGAGGAGATGTTCATACTGATAGCCACCAAGCTCAATTGCAGTGTGCTGACTATGTCAAATCGGGCAAACTCGATGTTAAAAATATTCACCTGGCTACCAAGGCACTCTGGAGTATCAATTTGGGCAATTTGCCGGAGCCCAACACCATGCCTAGAGGAGGACTCCTCAAAGGACACCGACCCCAATCCCAAGCAAAGTCAATGCAAAGGACTACGAGGAGTGGCTTACAGCTGAAGGAGGTGGAACCCGAAAGACCACCTCAACAATGGGAGTTGCAGCGGGAGAGGGAGCGTAATGAGGAGAGGGGGAAACACAAGGAAGCCGAACCAAAGTAGACTCCTCCACCCTCGTTCCCTCAATGATTAAGGAAGCACAAGGAGGAGGCGTGCCTCAAAAAAAGTTTTGAGGTGCTCAAACAGGTACACATTAACTTACCTCTTGTTGATGTTTTGCAAGGAGTGCCTAAATATGCAAAATACATTAAGGACATCGTGGCCAACAAAAGCAAAGCCGACCGAATATGCCACGGTGGCCCTACCGTAGAATGCACTTCAAGGATACAAAACCTATTGCCCACAAAGCTAAAAGATCCGGGAGTCACACCGCCTGACAATCGGGCAAAGTATCCGAGCTCGCGGTTTATGTGATTTGGGAGCGAGCATTAACTTGATGCCAACTTCAGATTCAGCTAGGTCTAGGAAGCCCTAGACCTACGACAAGTGTTTTGGTGTACTTTTGCGTAATCGTCCCTTGGCAAGGCCAAGACGGCATTGTGAGGACGTGCTAGTGCAAGTCGGCTCCTAATCTTCCCTTGGGTGATTTTATCATGTTAGACTTTGAGCCGATCACGCCCATTTATTTTGGGACGACCTTCGGCAACCGGGAAAGCTCTATGCATGTAGTCAGGCGCCTAACGATGCAAATACCCACAAGGTGGAGGTGTTCGATGTGTACAAGGCCCCCAAATTCCCAGCCGTTTACGAAGAACTCTCGTTGATCAATGTGAGTGAACAACCGAGTGGTGTTCAAGGCTTTGAACAACGAGAACCGAAGGGAGAGCCCCGATAGAGGTAAGCTTGTTGGGGTGGGGACGTGTTGAGCAAACGTCCGTCACCCTGGCGAATGAGCTCAAATGACGCCAAGCGAGACGCAGAAAACCACGCTGCGCGGGAGGCAACCCGTGAAATGTAATTGTAAAATGTACATAAGAGAAAAAAAAAAAAAAAAAGAAGAAAAAGATTTTCAATTTTGTACTTAATATTTTTGTAGAATAGGAGTGTAAATAGAAAAATAAAAATATTGTTATTTCTCCAACTTTGGAATTCTAATCGATTTCGTGTGGTAAGATGTCTGTGTTGAACGGAGGAAAAAATGCAAAAGGAATGCAAAAGGGAAAAACGAGGAACAAAATATTTTTAAAGTGGTAGAACAAAGAGCCCGGGCGATGGCTCCGTGTCACGGGGAGGGGGCCTCCGCGTCGCCCTCCGTGACACGTTGAAGGCAACTGAATTTTTAAAAATTCCAGAGAGCTCGCGCGATGGCTCCGTGTCACGGAGGGCATGCTCCGCGTCCTCCGTGACACGTTGACGTGTTAATCGCGCCGGGGTCACACCGGGTCACGGCGACCCGCGCAAAATCCCACTTTTTAAACCCCAAATCACCCCATTTCCCATGTCCTCACACCCCCTCCGCGACAAAACCTCCAAAACCCTCCCCAACGTGTCACGCTTAAGGAGTAAAATTTATCAACTTCTTCGCCTTAATCGAATCAAAAGGTATGTTCTTGAACTCAACTTCAATTTTTAGCTAAAATTTCGATTTTTAGCATGTTTATGAAGAATCCATGCCCATATCAATAAATTGAGCTTAAATACATTTGGGTTGTTGATTATTGCTGTTCGTAGTATCGTTGTGATCATATGAACTCGTTAATTGCATTCTTAAATGAAGTGTGCTAAATTGTGGTTAGGGATGGATGGTGAAGTTGAAAAAATCGAATTGAGAAGAGGAAGTGTTGAAAAGAAAAAAAATTGTGGGTTGTGCATGTTGGGTGAATTGTATTGTGCATGCTTATTGTGTATACTTAAGAAACGATGCACTCGGAGGTGCCAATTGGGTGAAACTCCAAGAACTCATCGAATTACATGAAAATCTAGGGAATTGCTTAGTTTGGAGTTGTGGAGTATTTTTATTTTTCTTGTGTTCTTTTAGCCGAATGCCAAGTGTCATGAAATGAGTATCGATAGTACTATGGAATGAGTCAGATGCAGTCCGAGTAGTACATGAGGTTATGCTGCTCACTTTAAGAAGGCATGAAGCCATTTTTTGTTTGTTGTTTCTCTTTTGGTTAGCCGTTCTAGATTTTTTTCTATCTTTTGTAAATGGAATAAATATGTTTCGCCGTTTTTGCATATTGTGAGCTAGAAACTAAGTGTGGGGTGGCCGAGCCAAACCCAACCTTAGCTGCAAAAGCTCAATTGAAATCGACTAACATAGTACTCGTCTGCTTTCTTTGACGTAAACCATGTCTAGCAAAGGTGACAAAGGAAAGGGCGCATCAACATCGTGCGCCGGAGAAAAAGACTTAAGACTGGGAGCAAAGAATTCCAAAGAAGACCGGCAGCCCACGCGCCGTCGCCAATATGGAACAAGATGGGTGACAGACGAGGGAAGAAGTGGTACACCAAGCACAAGGAGAACAAATACTTCCCCGAGGAACATATTGCACGGAACCTTGGCACAAGAGTCTCCCTGACGGTGCACAGATTGATGCCGCCTGGCTAGCGCCGGCTAACGAGCCCAAAGAGTGCAACCCGCACTTAGTCCTAGAATTCCCACGCCAATTGGAACCTGACATTGGAGAAGTCACACCATCAAAATAAGGGGCCAAGTCGTCACATTGAGCCTCACCACCTCAATGCCATCATAGGGGCGCAAAATACAGACGCCCATGTACTCCTATTACCTGAACATCACTCCACCTTATGCGGATATCGTACGCACATTATGTGGAGCCCGGTCTACTGCAAGTGGAGCGTACATAAGGAGAAGGGCTACCATCGTACGCTGCCCTATGCACAAGATGAACAGGAAGCCAGCATTATGGCGAAGATCGTTTGCTCGTTTTGATTCCTGGGGTGCACATGACGATGTGACCTGTGATCGTGTATGCTTGGTATATGCCCTTATGAAAGGGCCGGAGATCAATGTTGGGGCTTGATCATTTCCCGCCATGAAGAGGGCCCGACCGCACGGGGGGCACAGTACCTGATTCTACGGCCGCTCGATGACGTTCCCCGAGAGGCCTTGAGGTCGAGGAGGAGGCCTCAGATTACATCCCGCAGATGGAGCGGTGTGCCATTGATGTCACAAAACAAAGGCACCCGACACTACCATGGGCCTCGTCTCTTACATTGGCCGAGCGACATGGCCTGACGATCAGATATGTCCCGCATGTTTGGGATGCAGATGTCTAGCCTTCGCATAGGCGGAGACCGGGCGCACGAGGATCTAGGGCCGTGGCGTGCTCGACTTAGATTACCTATTTGGCGAGAACGCTGTGGCACTATGTCTGGTGGTCAGGCTTTGTGGAACCTACGTGACGATGACGTCCCCACGGACGAGGAGACACATCGCAGGATTCCGACGTTGGGCCTGAGAGGATGACGGGTGGAGACCATATGGGGACGAGGCGGCAACAACTGACGAGGAAGTGGAATACTTTGATCGATCGCAGGAGTTCACAACCACCTTTTTATTTGTGAGCTTGTATGAACACTGGGACAAGTGGTTCGATTCTAAGTGTGGGGTGGGAGAAGTTAGGTGCCGAAACCTCCGCCTTTTCGTGTATATCAATCTCTTTGCTTTGTTGTCGGTGGTTTTAATTTGACTCACCATTTCCATATGTTCGTTGATTGTAAATATTGTTGTGAAATCACAAAGGTCAGGAATGTGTTAGCTAGTATGTAATAGCCTTGTCGAAATCATCGACCATTTTTTTTCGTAACTATTTTTCGTTTTTGGGTTTCTGAGTTTGTTTTTGTCTTTGCCGAGAAGAGTCCCACTGGAACCGAAGTCGTAAATAGTGACCCTTCCTCTATGATGGATGGATGACGACCGTCTTAAGGGAGGGTAGTTTTATAGGAGTAGTATAGTTCGTTTTTATTTTTATTTTTTTTTAATTTGTCCGTTAGTTACCTTGATTTCGAGTTGGATTACCGGGTTGTATCCCATGCATGTTGCTATTCAATGGCTCCACATCCTTTGTGCGTGTTGGTAAGGCACAATTATAGCAAGATGATTCGTGAGAAAGCATGCAAATTTTTGTACATATGTAAGACACTTGTGCCGTAGAATTTGATTCGGTGTGATTGAGGCTTAATTTTAAATTTGTGATTAGCCGACAAAGATTTGGTGAAGTCATCTTGAATCGAGCATGTGCATTGAGTATAGTGAGGAATTGGTTATTCCATGCTATTGTTGATTGTCTAGGAACTTGCCCGTCAGGTGTACGAAACGGAATGAAGGAAGTGTAGTGTAGGAGATGATGTGTGCATTTCTTTGTCAAACTAAAATTTTCTTGTTTTTTCTTTTTCATATCCATTCCAAGATTAAACCCTAGTCACCACAGCCTTTAATCCTTGATAAATTTTTCTTTTCCGATTTTCCTTGTCAAAAGGGTGGAACCAAGTGAGCCCCTTTCACGTCCTTAGGCCAAAGTCGAAACTCGTAAGCGCTCGAGAAAAGTATAATTTTCCCACGGTGTTAAAGAGTGAAGTGATAAAAGAAAAGAAAAGTTATGAAAAAGAAAGAAAGGAAAAGTAAGAGTCAAGGGTGAAATAGCCGCATCTGAAGGAAAGAAAGTTGTTTAACTCAATTTTCCCTTCGTTAGTCCGGTGTGTTGAAGAAAGGGTGATAAATATAAAAATAAACTCAAGAAGAGGAGGAAGGAAGAAGATACTCCGAAGTTGATGGGATGTGTGAAAAGCGCTTAAGGAAGTTGGTTACTATTGGTTAGCCCAAGATGTCTAGTTCCATTTACATTACAACCTCAGTCCTACGTGATCTTACATCACGCATCCATATATTAGTGGAGTAATACACTAGAGGCAAGCTTATGGGTCATGACACAATGCATGTGAATTCGCTAGAGAGTGAGTGAAATGGTGTGTACATATACCCTGCATGGATTTCCTTAAAGTTCATGACTAAAACAGGGAATCTCTCCTAGTGTCGTGAGGGCACATGTTTGATGATAGAATACATTCGTGGCTTGATATCTTGGTCAGCTAATATGCATGAGTTTTCCGGGAGACGAGAGTCGATTCTTGTGCTAGAAAGTCCGGATTTATTAAGTGTCGTGGTAATAATGATGCTATGCATGTCTTTCTTGATGATTTGCTTTGAACAGCACCGTGTATGACCGTAGTTTGACCAAGCCGAGCCTAAATAGCCATGAAGGGATATCAATTGCATGAGTTGTATGAATAATATCAGGACTAAGTATTTTGTGGAAGGGTATAAGCATAATGGTGCCAAATATACTCAAAATATAATTTTATCTGTTTATTTAATAAACAGGCATTTCAGTAATATAAGTGGAATTTGCATAAACAACATGATAGATGTTTTAGAAAATATGCTTTTGTTGATGAAAAATGACATGTTGGGAGAAATCAAGCATGAACTTGGATTGGAGCAAGGAAGCGATGGGTGGCCAAGATGACAAGGGCTCGCAGGAGCCGTGGCATCGTCGCGCATCGCGGAGGCATTCTCGCCCGGGAATGGAAATTCCAAGCAAATTCCAAGGAAGGTCCGCGACTGTGCCGTGCCACGTTGGAAGTAGATTATCTCATGGTGCAATTCCAGAGAGGTCCGCGATTGCACCGTGGGCACGTGGGCTGTGCTCCGCGATGCACGCCGGCAAGCCACGTTGGTAGCAATTACCCGGGCGGACAAATTCCGTAGAGGGCTTCCATGCAGTACCGTGTCACTGGTGCGTTGTTCGCGATGCACTCCGTGGACACGTTGCTCGTTATTCGGAAAATTTATCCCTGTGGCAAATAGAACACTTAGGGACATTTTCACAATTTCCGACTGGTGGAGCAAGAACGTGGGCAAGCAACATTGAGGACGAAAATTCTAAGGTTCTTCTCTACCCTTTCTTCTTCTTTTCAATTGCTTGTATGATTAACACTTGTTTTAGGATGATTAATCCACAAATGAGCTGGCTAATTCTCCTTCTTGCCGAGGTTATGAACTTTGTGTTGCAATGTAATTATTGAATTGTCGGTTTATTTTCTTTCTTCCATGGTTGTTCTATTTAATTCTTGTTCCTACTACATTAATGTCTGGCCAATGTTAATGTAAATCCAAAGTCGTTTCCAAACTTAGAGGGCAAGAAATTGGAAAGTTGTGAATTAATAAAAGAGATATCTTTCTGGTTCGGGAGAATTGGGGAATTGATTTACCTTCTGGATTGAAATATACCCGAAAGTCGTATTAGTATGGAACCGGTTTCGTATTGCTAGAACTTTAAATTCTTCTTATCACGAAAATGTAGGGAAGGTTCATGATTCTTAAGTTAAATACGAGAGTTTTAGTCCATAGGCGTAGTTCCGACTAGCAACCTGAGGAAAAGATAAACCACGTAAATTAATAGTCTGTGTCTTCACATGTTCTTCGTAACCTCAAATATTTTGCTCTAACCATTGCTTAGATTCAATAGTATAATTAGCTTAGTGTAGTATAAAAATTATATTTCTCAAATAATCATTTTTCGTTACTCCGTTGTCTTCACCGTATAGTTATAGTAAATTAACGTTTGGAAGTTTTCACCCCGTATTCCTATTCCCGTGGGTTCGACTAACCGGTTCTTCAAAAGAGCCACTTTTTTACTTGTACGACCCGTACACTGTGGCTCATCACTCCTTCACTCCTATGCTTTCCTAATAAAATCGACCCCTTGGAATTAGGAGCTAAGGGTCCTATTTATAGTAATGGAGAACGTGCATACTGGGTCTGCGTGACGGCTCCGTGTCACGGAGTGTATCGTTGAGCACCGCCTCCGTGACACGGAGGCATCACGAAAGCTCACCGAAATCAACCCGAAAATCAGCTCGGCAGCATCTTGCCACATGGCAACGTGGCACGCTGCTTGGGCAGCGCTGGCCACACACCTTTGCCGCGGAGCGCCACCCTTCCGTGGCACGCCGCCAACGCACAGGGGGCTGTCTTGGGCAGCTCGTCGCTGGCACGCGCTTCACGCGCAGGGCTGTTTTGGGCCTCCTTTGCCGACGTTCGCGTGTTGATTCCTTCTCCAAGCCTTACTTCACCAATTCATGAATTAGCTCCTGTAAAAGTCATCAAAAACCTACAAAACAAAAGGCTAATCATGCTGGTTAGAAAATATCTTCACTTTTATATAAAATCACATGAAATGTATCAAATAGCTTAGACAACCCGACTAGTTTAAGCTATAAAGCGTAACACGGGACCTATGTTATTTCCCGTGATCAACCGCCCTCCGCGATGGCAATATGACACTATGCCCATCGCGGAGCCCTTATTTTTGGAGCTCTCCCTTGACCTTTTTCCACTCATTTCTTCCAAGTCCAATCCCGATTTTTACCAACATTTATCTTAGCTTCCCAAAATTACATTTTATGTGCAAAACAACTCTAATCATGTTGGTTAGTATAAATTCACACTTTAACTATAAATCACATGAATGCACAATAAACGATAGATAAACAAGACGAAATGAAGCATTTGGAGTATCACTTGGGCATATAATTCGCCCAAGATCACTTACCCCACACTTAAAACCTTGTTCGTCCTCGAATGTAACATCACATCTCGTGCACTTGAAACCCACGCATAGCTACTTTGGCTAGACAATTCAAGCTACAGCTATACCGATTATTTAATATAGCAAATCATCAAGAAAACATGCATAGTCTCATCAATACAACATACACCACATTAAGACCTCCTAAACTCAAGAATCGACTCTTAATCTTAACAAACTCATGCGAATTAACCGATCAATACATCTGACACGAAATCTGGCCCACAAGCATGTGCCCTCACAAAACAAAAGAATTTCCCCTTTGCAATCATATGATTCCCAAAGCATTACATGTAGGGGCATATGAACACGATTCCACTCTCTCTCCCAAAGAATTTACATGCATCATGTAATGAACTATAGGCTTGCCTCTAGTGTATTATTCCACTAATATAAGGACGCGTGATGTAAGATCACGTAGGACTTAACGGGTTGTAATGTAAGCCAATGGAATCCATTACTTAAGGTCAACAATAGCAACTAGCTTCCTTAAGTGTTTTTCAATACATCCCACTATCATTATAAGTACTATTTCATCCTTCATCCTCTCATTCTTGAAGTTTTTTCTTTATTTTTGTTCCCATTTCATTAAGCACACTCGACTTAATTACAAAGAGTAGTCATACATCTTTATTTTATTTACTCTCAAAGAAGTGCACCTTTGACCATTTCTTTACTTTGACCACTCGTTTTTCCTTTTCAATTCTCACTCTTTACACTCGTGGGAAAATGTTTTTGAGCGCTATGATTTTGGATCAAATTCACTACTAATGAAAAGAAGGAATTAAGCTCATTGGTGTACCTCTTCAAAGAAATAAAAAATGAAGTTAAAGGCTCAATGGGGCTAACTAGGATGTACATTCATGGTAGGTATGCTAACAAAAAAACTTTCGTTCTAATCAAAGAAATGCCTACATCCTTTCTTACAATAAACATCCTTCATTTCATTTCGTACACACACCAGTCAAGTTTTAGACACTTCACAATAGCATAGTATAATCGAAACCTCACCTCACACTCATTGCACATGCTCAACTCAAGAAATATTCACAAATTCTTCAATCGCCAATTACAAAAATTCAATATTGCCTCAATCACACCGAATCGAACCTCTATGACCTAGGTATGTCAACATGTTTACACTTTTGCATGCTTTCATACAAATCACTTATGCATCTTAATTTGCGTACAATACATAACAAGAATTTCCAACCATGGAGTAGCGAACACACGTTTAAAACAAACAAAAGAAAGAAAATAAAAGAAAGAAAAAACTACTCAGATTCACTACATTTCCCTTTAAGACGGTCGTCATCCATCCATCATAGGAAAAACTCAATACTTTCACTTCGGTTCATCGGGACTATTCTCGGTAAAAGCACCAAAAACAACACCGAGAAACCAAATCATAAAAAAAGAATTCAACAAAAATTTAAAAATATCGATAATTTATAGAAACAAAATATTTACACAACCAACCAACAACAACAACTCAACACAAGACACAACAACTTAACATTCATTACAACACCGAATTACATTACGTGACATACCACAAAATCACAAATGGGTAACATTTTTGCACAGCCAACAACACAAGACATAAACCAACAACACAAGACATAAACATAAAACAACAACAAAACACAATCACACCTAACTACTCCCACTCCTCACTTAAACCGAACACCGTCCCTAGTGTTCACATAATCAATATATCACAAAGGTAGGTGGTGAAACTCGATCAATTGAAGTATTCAACTTCTTCATCAAAGCCGTTGCCTCGTCTCCCATATCCTAATCGCCCTGCCTTCATCCGACGCGACATCCGAGTCCCCGCGCCGTGTCTCATCACCTGAGGGGGACATCATCATCTGATGTGCTTCACAAAAGATGGCCCCACTCGGCATAGAACCCTAGCATTTTCACCGAAGGGGTAATCCAAGTCGAGCGCCAAAGTCATCCTCTGCTACGGCCTCCTACCTATGCGCAACTGCAGAACATCTCTCGCTTCCGAACATGCGGGCCATATATCGATCATCCCGAGCATGTCGCCGTGAGTGTGAGAACTGCCCATGAGTGGTGTCGCTGCCTTGGTTTTGCAGAGATATCTGAGGCACTCTGCCTTATTGACTTGCGTAAGGATGTGGAAAATCCAGGCCTCTCTCTCTCTCAACATGCCTCAGGAATAGGGAAGCAAAACCACCGAACCCGTACCGTGCCCTTGATGCAAACAGTTTCTTCATGGAGGAGATGATCACCGCCCTCCAACATTTATCTCAAGCCCTTCCATCGTGGGAGTATACCGTTAATACTGACCTCCGGTGACATCTCGTCATGTGCACCCCCAGGATCAGCAGGAACACACAATTTTTAGCCAAATCCCGGCTTCCTCGTTCATTTGAGAGTAAGGTAGTGTCTCGATGGTATCCTCTCTTGTGCCTCGCTTCCACCGTGGCCGCCAAACGGGCTCCACATAGAGTGCGTCTCGATATCCACATAAGGTGGAGTTGTTCAGCTTGCTGGAAAGTACACGGGGGCACCGTGTCCCGCGCTCCCCCAATATAGCATTCAAATGATGGGGCTCAAAGGTGACAACCTACCCCCTGATCTTTATAGTGTTACCGCAAGGGTTGGGTTATAGTTGCAGAATTTCAAACAAACGGAGATCGTGACTTGGGCTCTTCAAAGATGAAGTTCAACCCGACAGCTGTCAATCCCAGCGATCCTCGAATTCCCCTCGTGCTCAGCTGCCCTTTGCAATTTTCTCCTCCTGAAGTACTTGGTTTCTTTGTATTTTGTGACATCATTTTCCCTTCATCAGCCACCCATTGGGTTCCGTATTGTCGGTTTTGGCCTCAAGGAACCGCTGAAAGCCGCTGGAACTATCGCTCCCACCCACTCCTTTTTCGCTTGGCGCCCGATGTGGATGCGCACTTTCCCTTTGTATTTCCTACTCGACGTTGTTCCCGTACTCATCGAATAGACAATCCCATTGTTATTCAAGTCACAATTATCTTCAACTAAGGTTGGGTTGAGTTAGGCCACCCCACACTTAGTCTTTAGTCACAATTAAAACAATTCGGCAAGACAATCATGCTTTCACAATTCTTAAATAACTAACATGCTTGTAGGTGAATTCAGATAAGACACAATAATTACTATGTACTACTCAGACTTCTTACAATGAATAACAATATCGCCATCGATTCCATTACATCACATAGCACTTAGCCAAATTTTTGTTCTCAACAACCTATGCAATTCACCAATTTCATTTTCCAAAATTCCCTTGTCTACTTAGCAAATTCATCTATATTCACAACATCATTCACATCACCCAACATGCACAACCCAATTTTTTTCACATTTCAACCAAATTTAGTTTCTTCCTATTCAAATTCCAACCCTAGCTACCAATTTCTATAAAATTCAATAAAACACACTATCGAGTTCATATACTACAACGATACTATGAACATCAATCAATCATAACTTAAATGAATTCAAGCTAATTTTCACGTAGCAAGGTTTTCACCTCACATGTTCAAAATTGAAAATTCAAGCA
The DNA here is from genome assembly GCA_018107945.1 of Datura stramonium. NCBI lineage: Eukaryota > Viridiplantae > Streptophyta > Magnoliopsida > Solanales > Solanaceae > Datura > Datura stramonium. The sequence continues at coordinate 15,268 of JACEIK010014092.1, forward strand.
AAATGAGGTTAAGTTCAAGAACATACCTTTAATCCAATGAAATTGAAGAAAAGTTGAAGAAAACTTGTACCTAGGTCCACGCCGCTTGGGGAAGGAGGGAATTTGGAGTGTTGGTCATGGAGGGTAGGAAAATAGGGAAAAAAATTTGGGGATTTGGGGTTTTAAAGTGTTTTTCGCACGGGTTAACTGTAATACCCGGTGACTCCGACGCGAACAACACTAACGTGTCATGGAGGGTAACGCGGAGCACCCTCTCTGTGACACGGAGCTATCACAAAGATTCTGGAATTTTTTAAAAATTCGAATAGGCCGTAACGTGACATGGAGCAATCGCGTAGGCCTACCGTAATGCCACTTTATATTTTTCACCTCGATATTTTTCATTTGCGCTTCTTTGCACTTTTTTCCTCCGTTCCAAACCTGAAAATCATCTCACAACAAGAAATGGTTAGAATTCATAAGTTTCAACGCAAACAATATTTTTTTTTTCTTTTTTTTTTTCTTTATTATTTTTTAACTATTTCTACTCATCTATTACACGGGTTGCCTGCGCTAGCCGCCCGGTTTACCGCTGCAAACACGTCATTAACGCCTGCCAATCATCCTCTAGAGTGACGGACGTCTTCGCTCGTCCTCACCCCAAAGAATGCTACAACTCCCCATTAACCAAGAACATGACACTTTGAACTTCTTGCCACAACTCCGCCTTGGTGCTTCCTCGACCCATGGTTTTGACAATGGTTCTAGGGACCTCATTAAACGCCGCAAGTCGCTTCCCGAGATACCATTTTGGTTCATTCAACATTTGCACCATCTCATTAGTATCTCTATCTCCAAAATGATCTAAGCTCATCAATGCTCTTCCTATGGATCTCGAGAATCAACAATTCACCAATCCTCGCTTGATTTAGCACATCGATTGGGCTTTAAAGCTCTCATATATGGCCGGAAGCTTTCATGGACTTATATGCTACCGAAATACCTCCACTTTTTAAACTGCCGTTTCGACTTTACTTGATATATATGGAGTGAAACAGTATGGTTGCAACAACTTATCATCCACAATCTAGTGGGCAAGTTAAAGTCTCCAACCGGGAAATAAAGACCATCCTAACAAAGACTCGGTGGAATGCTAACTGATAGATTGTCGAGGAAGCTAGATGATGCATTATGGGTTTATTTGACCGCATTCAAGAACCCTATAGATATGTCTCCTATTAGCCAGGGATGGAAGCATATCATCTTCCTGGGCCGAACTTGGTCACAAGTTATGTGGGAGCCCAAGAAGTCGTAATTTGAACTGGAGTGATGTCATAACTTGAGGCTTGATCGCTTGAATGATCTAGATGAATTTAGTTTGAAAACTTATGAATGTTCGTAAATTCATAAACCGAGATGAAATTCAACATGACCGGAAGATTAAGCAAAGAGAGTTTGGCTTGGGTGATAGGTGTTGCGAACTCTAGGCTTTCAATTGTTTCCTGGCAAGTTGAATTCCAAATGTTAGGACCATTTCAAGTGGTCCAAGTATTCTCCTATGGGGCAATTGATTTGGAAAACCATGAGGGCAAACGATCCAAGGTGAATGGTCAACGGGAGAAAGCATATTTGGGAAAGAACAAAGAAATTAAATTGGTGGACCTTTGGCTCGGATGAAGTCCGAGTAACTCCGAGGACATGCGCGTGCCACGATGTTAAATAAGGCACTGTGACAGGAGGCAAGACATGTAGGCATTTCGGTGAATACCGAGTAATCAAGATACTTGCATCATGTCGCGACGATAAAACTGTGCACTACTGGGAGGCAACCCAAGTTGTAATGTATTATATGTATAGTGTACGAGTGTTGATGCGTGTGTGATTAAGAGGAGAAATTTGAAGCCGGAACTAAAATATGAACTTTGGACATGCCAAATAGCACAGATGAGTCATTACCTAACTGAATGACTTTATTTAAGACTACTCATGTCACTTTCGCAAAAATAGTGCAGACATGGGTGACCACGAGTCATTTCCAAGGGCAACGAGTCGTTAGGTCCTCTCGTCATGTCTTCTTCAAGTAGGATAGAAATAGTCAAGCCAAAAACATAATAAATAACAAGTGACTAAATGAATAATGGGGCAACTCAACGATTCGTCAAGGATTCTGCCTTGAAACACTAAGTGTCCACTAGAGTGCAAAAATAACATCTCATGACACGACTTCATTGGGTAAGACCAACAGTCATTACATGAATCATTAGGTCTTGTAAGTTCTCATACTGATAATTAGAACGAGCTATTGAATGAGTTGTGCTTCACTTAAAGATTCGTCATGTGGGCCGTGGCATTTAAATAACATTTATCACCCGACCCGACTCACGTACAAATAGGGTAAATTTGTTTTTCAAAACATATAAAACCCTTGATTTTCCCTTTGATTTTCTCACAAGTTCTAAAGATAAAGCCTCCAAATTTCAAATCTTCACTTCTCCTCTTCCTAATCTCTTCCATTTTCCCTAATCATCAAGCCTCAACATCCCTATTTTCATATGCGCACTGTCACTCATTAAAGTCGTTAATCAATGATCAAATTTCCCATCCACTCTATCGTCGAATCGCATCGTCTCTTAAACTTGTGAGTATCCATATGTTATGTATAAAGGACAATATACTCCAATATATATATCAGACATTTAATGATTTAATACCCAATATAAAACCCTAAGCCGTTGTTGTGACTTGATCAAAAAATTTTAGACGTATAATGGTCCGTGTGTGCTTGAGGGATTGAGAACCTATTGAGATTGAGTATGAGTGTATGTGGTTTTCTTATACTCATTGAGCTAAGAAAGGCACATAACTGTAGCCTGTTCAGTTGTTTGATTGTTTTGCCCGCCCAACTCACACAAAAATTAAGGTGTTCAACATTTGAAATGGGTAGAAGCCCTGAGTAACCTTCAAAAATTTGAAAGAAAAATGGTTCACTCGGTTAATCGTTGATGACGCCTCATGTAACGACTCAATGGCATGCCTAATGAATCGCTGGCATGACCCATCACCACCGCATGTGAAACTCTAAAGACTAGCCACGTGACGAGTCTCCGGGATCACCTCACGACTCGTGATGTAGCTCATTGGAGTGGAGATTATAAAGCTATATGCATAGGGACACAACTACCCTAATGAGTCATTTCCACAAGCAAGAATCGTCATGAGTAGTGTTCAAGTACACTGTAACCAAAAGAACATTCTTGACCTACAAAGCCAATGAGTAACTTCACGAGTCATTGCCAAGCGGCAACGAGTCGTCGGGTCTTCATCCCGTCTATAGGTAGGCACTCAAATTTTTTCATTCCATATACTCTCATCATGCGTACTAATCATTATTCCATGGGTATAATGGCACCGAAAGGAACACCGAAGGCGGCTCGACTAAGAAAAACAAGTATGTGGAGAAGGGCTAAAATGAAATGGTTGAATAATTGAAAATTCGATTATTCAGGAATACACATAGCTTGTCCGTCCCATCCAACGAATAACACAACTACACCCCCTTCCCTCGTATTCATTTGTTTGGCCATGGAAGAAAGATTTATCCCTGGGACCTAATGCTTCCGAAGATAAGAGCACTAAGATATGCCCGAGTGCATCAAAGAACTCTTGGAGGAGAACAAAGACATCATGCCGGACGAGTTGCCGCACTAGTGTGCCACGTAAGTCATGGGGTGATCATTGGTCCGATGCTTAGATTCGAGTGGCCTGGCTGAAGAATGGATTACATATCGAGGAGCAGCCGGAGTGGAGGTTAACAAGATAGACTAAATTACCTATAAATCCAGCCATGGTCATTTCTTTGACTCCAGAAACCCACCCAAAGAAGGAGGAAGGAAATGCTGGGGTATCGTCCGATTGCCATGAGGGTACCGGAACAGAACAAATGTTGAGGAAGATAATGAATAACATTACCAAAAGGAGAGAACTGAGCACAAGGAGACCGAAATCTCCCACACATCCGTTGAGCAACCTCAAGAATAGTGAGGAGGTGGTGTGTTCAGCATGTGGACCATCTATAATAGAGACATCACTCCAACAAATAACGGCCACCAAAGCGGAGCATTTATGAGGAGCCGAGGTTGGTCACTACAGGGTTCAAGGACCTCCAAGAAATTTATACTTTGTCTAACAAATACCGATTCGTGGTCGAGTAAGCCGTCCTAAGAGCCACAAACCACCATTGAGCCTGTGAGAATTCTATGCAGCATATGTGGCCACACTATAGCATCAGGCTCGTGGAGGCTAGATTGGAGGAAAAGGCCCGTGACCGACCCTGTGTGATGAGTTAGGAGACACTGCGGACATCTCCAGCTGACCATCTCCCATGCTACATGGTCTAGTTTATGATCCCTGACATAATACCTGAGTTCGACTATTGGCTGAGTGAGCTCCAAAAAAGTAAAGATCAAAAAGTTGAGCATCAAGGAAAGAAAGAGACAAAGATACTTGGCTGGCGTGCATCGTTTCCACTCGGGATACATTAATCGAATGGCTAAATGGCTCGAAAGCACATATCAAGAAGGCCACTTCTGAATTTTCGGGCAAACAATGGTGGTCGTTAGTTTGACACAAAGGGTACTAACCAAAGAAGGATACGGGTTTCACCGATAGAGGTGCACCGGTAGCAAGTATTATGGAGGCATGCTATCAACTTCCCGAGGTACATAGCTGCAAGAGATTCGAAGAAATCACAAACAACACCAAAATTCCCTTCCCCATGCCTCCTAGACTACTTATAAGTAGTCCTAGGCTTTGCCTCATATCTTAAAGAGTGTTATCCACAAGATTACCGATACTAGGTTGATTAATGATGAGACAAACCCAATTTCGAGGGCGAGGATTCCGCTAGGGCCATATCCGTAGGGCTACATTATTAGATGATGCATTGAGAGGTGGTATTCAAAATGAGGCCGAGAGGTTTATTTGAGTTCGGCGTGAGCCATCAGAGGCCCGAGAGACCGATAGCCACTCGATGCTGGGCAAATGCGTGATACTCCATCACCCGCAGAGATCCTAGAGTCACCATCCACCGCGTAAACAACTCTCCCACTTGTTGTGACGCCTCGTGCTTCTGCACCAAATGGTGGTCATGATCTGTGATTTTCTTACCGACATAGCTAGGTGACTAGCAAAGTGAATAACGACAGCGCACAATGGCTATTTCTGTAAAGGTACTAATGAACTGCTAATCCATGGGTCACAATATAATTTGAGGGCCTATACAGACAATGCATGATAGATTTGATGCCTTTGAAAAGGCTGGGAGCGGATGAGCACCTTTCTCAATTACAGATCCCGAGCTGAGCAAACATGGTATGTGCGGAGTTGGCAACACTCGCAGCCGAGGTGTGAGAGTTGTCCGCATGCACATCTCGCTATCACACCAATGAGAGGAGGAGGAGCTACTGCCAATAGTAGATTCCATCACTTAGAAGTCAGTCGCTCATGGCAAGGGGAAGAGACCTCTGAGAGAGGCGACGATCTTGGGCGTGACTATGCCCGAGTGATACTCAAATGCTTTGTTTCATCTTGTTTGTATCCATCGTTATTTGTGCATTCTCATGCATTGTAGTTGGGGGAATTTATAATAACCAATATGATTAGTGTTGTTTTGCGAAAATGTAATTTCAGAAGCTAAGATGCGTGTTGGTAGAAATCTAGAATGGACTTTAAGAGAAGCAAAGGAAAGGCAAGGAAGCATAAAATATAGGGCTCCGTGGATGGAGCCGTGTCACGTCGCATCACTTGAGGCATTCCCCGCCCTCGCTGATTTAAGTGGAAATTTCCAAGGAAGGTCCGCATTGCCTGTCATTGACACGGAGGCAATGCCATGATACAAGCCGTGGCACGTTGGTTATATTTACCCGGAACAAATTCCAGCAAGGGTTCACGTATGGCGCCCGTGGCACGTACAAGCCTCGGCGCATGTCGTGGCACGCCGAGGAGTAAATGCCGAGGCCCACTCCAAAGATGGTCCGTTAGGCCTCGTGTCACGCAGGCAAGGTTCAGCGATGCACTCCGTGGACACGTTGTTTGTTATTCCCGGAAAAATTCCCACTGTAAGATAAATAGCAATAATTTAGGTTCATTTTTAATTATTCGACTTAGTTGAGCAAGGACGGGGTTACAAAGTACTTTGGAGGAGGCGAAAATCTTAGGTCTTTCTCTATCTCTTTGTCCTTTATTTCAATTCGTTTGTATGATTTATACTCATTTGATGATGTTTAATCCATACAAATAAGTGGCTAAATTCACTTCTTGTTGAGGTTAAGAACAATTGTAGTGGAATGTAACTTGCTTGATCATTTTGGTCTTTCATCTTTCTTCATGGTTGTTCTATCAACTTCTTTTTCATCGCATTAATGCGGCCAATGCTAATGTATATCTAAAACTAGTTTTATCTTGAAAAGGAAAGAAATTGTTAGAATTGGTAGGATATGATCTCTACTTAGTTTGGGAAAATTTGAGAATTGATTTACCTTCTATATAGAAATATATCTTAAGTCGTATTAGTCAATTACGGAATCGGTTTTGTATGGCTAGAACTTGAATTTCTTTTATCACAGAAATGTAGGTTGAAGGTTCATGATTCTTATGTTGGGTAGAATACGAAAGTTTTTATTCATAGGCAATAATTCTTGACTAGCAACCGAAGGAAATATTAACCGAATTGAATCGATAAATTACTTCCCTGCATGTTCATTTTAGCCTCAGCATGCTCATTACTATTGTTCAGACTCACTTTATAATTTTGTCTTAGATTAGTATAAATTAGGAAACAAACTCTCAAAATCTTCTTTAAATCGTTGTCTGCATTTTTAAAGTAGAGTTCATTAACACTTAAATAGATTATTACCTTGGTTCAGTCCCTGTGGGATCGATACTTGGCTTACTTTATCCATTTTACTACTTGTTCGACCATGTGCACTTGCGTGTAGTTGCGAAACGCACCGAACAAGTTTTTGGCGCCATTGTCGGGGACTGGCAATTGGTAAAATTGTTTTCTGAATGTTAGTTTACTATTTCGATATAAGTGCTGACAACGTGGTTTTGATTTTTATTTTAAATTCTTTTTGATTTTTCTCGGATACCCTTCTTGACATGACATCGTGGAACACAAATGGTTTAAATGGTGGATACTCATATTTTGGCTAATCTTGTCTGAATTGCGGAGGAGACCACTTGTGGCAACACTATAACACGTGTAATAGATATGGTGGCCAAGATGGCCATTGGGATAGCTGTCCGTATGCATACTCCCCTCCCCCGAGCCCCTACTATGATCCTTCTGTTGTTTTCGCTGAATATAGGCATGCCTAAAATGAGGACTTGGGGCACAAAGCTCGAATAGAAAACATGTTGAAACAACTCCTTGAGCAATCAGAAGGAATGAAAGAGGCGATTGCAGCATTGAGAGTTCAGCAAGAGGAGAATGCAGAGGCTCTAGAAAGGATGAGCGTTAAAGTCACGGAGATGATTGCTGAGGCTGAAGCTTGTGATAAAT